>JAWZYV010013218.1:0-149904 GCA_038373885.1 Cheiracanthium punctorium | reverse complement strand
ATTGAGAGGACTCAGCGGCCGGATGTTACACATTTTGGCGCCCTAGGCCAAAAAGCACATAATTGCGCGCCCACCTCCTCGAAAAATTGATCAATAATTCCAATTTAATATGCATTAATAATTCGTTTTTTCTCATCAGCACTATATGTCACGTAAAAAAGTGTTTTATAAAGTACAGTTTTTTTTATAATTGCCAGATAATTTACATTATCTATTATCATTTCGATAGGAAGACCCTGAATTTTACCATTTAAAGCCACGAAACATTTCAGTTTTAAGAAACTTATGAAAAGTCATTCGCAAAACAGAAATTCGAAGACTGGATCAGATAAAACCAGAAAATCGCTTCGTTTAAGTCGCGAAGAGTTTTAATGTCAGCAATCAGATGATTGTTTGCAGATAAAGTGAATACTGTAATAGCACTTATTATCTTGGGTTTTCTTCTTTAAATATTGATCCTAGACATATATAATTAATTACAAAGTTACTTTATGGTGTCGAATAAAATTTTCAGGAAAATTAATAGTAAATAAATACAAACTTTTACTTTTTATACAGCCCTGTTACAGAAATTCCCAATAAGTAAAATATACTCCCTTGCATTAATGAGGTAATGTAGAAAGTTTAAGCTTCTCATAAGAAGGCTATGTTTAATCAAAGTCTGTGAGGGGCAATAAGCTTTTCAATATAAAAAATAGTTAACATAATTATTAAAACTGTTTCTAACAAAACTAATTAATTTAAATCACATAGTTATATATAGCCAATATTTTACATTTTAAGAAATGAGTTTTTGATCATTTTTAACCAGTTACCTTTAAAAAGTGTTGCTGTTTATTTTTTTCAGCATTTCAGAGTTTGTTTAAAAACATTACAATTAAACTAGCATTTAATTTAAAGAAGATTTTTTAAAAAATTGTTTTTGACTTATTAATACCATAATTTAAATTTTAAAAAGGCATCTTTAAAATAAGAGTACCAATGTATAAATTGAATATTTTCAAAAATAAAAATATTTATATATAAATATATCTAATATATAAAATTCTCCTGTCCCAGTGTTAGTCACCTAACTCCTCCGAAACCACTCGACCAATTTTAATGAAATTTTCTATGTATATTCGTTAGGTCATAGAATAGGTTTTTAACTATGTCTCATACCCCTAAGTCATAAGGGCGGTCCACCCCAAAATGTTTAGCCCCCGAGTGCTATTCATTTCAATCAGGATTTCTGTGTAGACATTAGCGTGTCGAGTCACTTTTCAAATGTGTTTGCCAGATAATGTGGAGAGGGGGGGGGAAGTTAATAAAATGTTGAAAGTCGCACAAGGTTTGCAATTTTTGATAATGGATCGCTAAATGTGGTGCCAAAACGCGACAATTTATTATAAATATATTTCGCGTATAGTTAGAAAACGCCTGGCGTATATTGTAAAAGAGTTTTATTAGGAGATTTTAATATAGATTTCTATTTCTAAGAAGTTCTCTGTGGAACAAGAAAGGAAAACAAGGTACACTCGTGGATTATGATGCCCATTCCAAACAGCATTTAAAATGTCTTTGCGGTATAGTTGGAATATGCCTACAGGAAGAATATGCCTGGCGAAGATTGTAAAACAATCTCAGTAGGCGATTTTAAGATAGATTTCGATTCCAAAGATGCGTTTTATGGTACAAGAAAGAGTTGATTCCTATTTTAACATCCCCACTCTCGCCAACCTAAAAAATCACCGTACTTTGGCGAGCTTTGCAGTCATGGGTCTCTGGGAGTTATGCACAAGATTTAACGGTACTTACGTATTATCCCGGCGGTCCGGCAAGACAAGCAATTTTTCACCAAGATAAATGCCGGGCACATGAAATTGTTGATGGTTTGGAATACGATTGTACGATACGGTAAGTATCAAGTTAGGTTAGTTACGGTAAGTAAGTTTCAACGCTCCCAAAAGAACCAGATAAAAACTAAAGTAAACAAACTAGCGATAAACGCACCAGTTAAGGAATCTGAAGACACTTAATTATTAAAACTACATTAATTGGCAATTCAAAATAAATAAAAATGTAACGGCATGCTTTACTTACATGTTGTTCCAAATCGCCATTTTATTTCTAAATTACGATTGCCACATTAATGCAAAAAATCGTCATGGTAACTGCATATGTTTAATGATCGCCACCTTGGCGAGAGTCGAGGCGTTAAAGTAGGAATCAACCCAAGAAAGACAAACCGGTACATTCATGGATTATGATGCACATTCGAAACAATATATAAAACGATGAAGTATATTTGTAATATACTTGGCGAAGATTGTAAAATAGTTTTAGTAGGCGATTTTAAGATAGATTTCGATTCCAAAGATGGGTTTTACGAAACAAGCAAGAAAAATACAGCACAGTCATGAATAATGATACACTTTTGAAACTTAATGGAATAAGTAAGAAAAATAGGGACAACGTATAACTAATGATACGATTTTAATATATAGCACTATAGTGTGTATTTAAAACCTGAAAGGGTTTCAGATTTTCATCCTTTTTTCTTTCCGAACATGTACCCTGTAAGGAAAGTATTGTAATCATGAAAAAATTCGACTTCGAGATTTTGATATATTAACACGTTTTGAGGTCTTCTGAATTCATTTATGCTATTTTTACGAGATGTATGTTTGTATGTGTGTGTGTGTGTGTATGTGAGTGAACACGATAGCTCCTAAACGGGGCATTCGATTGAGCTCAAATTGGGTATATATGTTATAAACCACCATCGTAAGACCGACATTGATTTTGATGTGTATAGAACTTATAGTTTTTCTACTGGGCTACTACAAAGATTTCTTTTACATTATGGCTTATGGGGGGGAAATTCTTGAAAGTGCTCTAGCGTTTAAACGGTACATTCGATTGAACTCATATTGGGTATATCTAATAAATAAAATTCTCATGTCACAGTGTTAGTTACCATACTCCTCCAAAACGGCTCAACCGATTTTAAAGAAATTTTATATGTATATTCGTTAGGTCTGCGAATATGATTTTGTCTCATACCCCTAAGTCACAAGGGCGGTCCACCTCAAAATTTTTAGCACCAGAGTGCTAATAAGTTCAATCAGGATTTTTGTCTAGGCATTAGCGCATCGAGTCCCTTTTCAAATGTGTTTGCCAGATAACGTGGAGAGGGGGGGGGCGTTAATAAAATGTTGAAAGTCGCACAAGGATTTGCAATTTTTGATAATGGATCGCTAAATGGGGAGCCAAAACGTGACAATTTATTATAAATATATTTCGAGTATAGTTAGAAAACGCCTGGCGTATATTGTAACACAGTTTTATTAGGCGATTTTAATATTGATTTCTATTCTGAAGAAGTGCTTTTTGGAACAAGAAAGGAAAACACTGTACTTTAATGGATTATGATTCCCATTTCATGTCTTTGCGGCATAGTTGGAATATGCCTATAGGAGGAATATGCCTGGCGAAGATTGTAAAACAGTTTCAGTAGGCGATTTTAAGATAGATTTCGATTCCAAAGATGTGTTTTATGGTACAAGAAAGAGTTGATTCCTATTTTAACGCCCCCCACTCTCGCCAACCTAAAAAATCCCCGTACTTTGGCGAGCTTTGCAGTCATGGGTCTCTGGGAGTAATGCACAAGTTTCAACGGTACTTACGTATTATCCCGGCGGTCCTCCAAGACAAGCAATTTTCACCAAGATAAATGCCGGGCACATGAAATTGTTGATGGTTTGGAATACGATTGGCAATAGTTTGCCAGCAAATTTGACGAAAAAGTAGTTTGGCGGAAGTGATCGCCGGCATAATACGTACGTACCGTTTAGGCGCTCCCAAAAGAACTAGATGAAAACTAAAGTAAACAAATTAGCGATAAACGCACCAGTTAAGGAATTTGAAGACACTTTATTATTACAACTACATTAATTGGCAATCCAAAATAAATAAAAATGTAACGGCATGCTGTGCTTACATGTTGTTCCAAATCGCCATTTTAATTCTAAATTATGATTGCCACATAAATGCAAAAAATTGTCATTGTAACTGCATATGTTTAATGATCGCCACCTTGGCGAGAGTCGAGGCGTTAAAGTAGGAATCAACCCAAGAAAGACATACATGGTATACGCATGTATTATGATGCGCATTCGAAACAATATATAGAACGATGAAGTGTAGTTGTAATATACTTGGCGAATATTGTAAAATAGTTTTAGTAGACGATTTTAAGATAGATTTCGATTCCAAAGATGGGTTTTACGAAACAAGAAAAAAAAATACAGCACAGTCATGAATAATATACACTTTCCAACTTAATGGAATATGAGAGAAAAATAGGGACGACGCATAAATTATGATACGATTTTAATATATAGCGCTATAGTGCGTATTTAAAATCTGAAAATGTTTCAGATTTTCATCTTTTTATTATTATTTTTTTTGGACAAAATTTTTTATGGAATGACTATGAATAAGTCTCAAGGCCAAACTATGTTTGTTTGTGGCTTAGATTTGAGCACGCCATTTTTTCACACGGACAATTATACGTGGCATGATCTCGAGTGGGCAAACCATGCAGTTTGTTTGTGTTAGCTAAAAATATTAGTCACTCTATTCCGTTAAAGGATTGATATTATTTTTTAGTAAAATTATTGTAATTAGCGATATATATAAATGTAAAGAATAAATTACAATGAATTAAAAATATAAATGTTTGGTATTGTGTTATTTTTATATTCCAGCATTGTTCACAGCACTCCATGCCTCTTCCACTCATATACCACATCCTCACAGACTTACAATAAGTTAGTCATTTCTTTCTACTAAAATAATCCTAGGAATAATTTATATGGCAAAACAACGTTTGCCGGGTCAGCTAGTATACTTATAAATATTCCTTATTCTAAAATTTATTATTTAAAAACAAAGAGCTAACAAGATAAATTACCATGAATCAGAATAAACTCTTGCACTTATAAAAAGAAAACCAGTAATAATAAGTCACAGCTCAATGCTAGGTCTCCCCCTCAATGCGACAGGGCCGTAGTAGCGTAGCAATTCAGTAGGTTTGGGGGGAGGGGGGGGCTCAATATGTTTTCATGGATTCTGGACACTGAAAAAGACACATATGGTTATTTTCTATCATCCTCCAAAGGGTTTGGGGGGGATCGAGCCCCAAAGCCCCCCCTTTCCTACATAAATGTATTGTAAATATAAAAAATATTAGTTACATGTTAAAATTCCACACCATGCATACAAAACATTGAATTATTTGTTTTTGAAAATATTTACATATTTATTTTTCCCTTCCGAATGCGAAATTTTCCAAATAGAAAAAAAAAAAATCTGATGTGTCCAACACATGACTTCCTTGCACGTCCATTAGATCAAAAATATTTTCGACGCACTTCCTCTAAATTTATTTGTTTGAAAGAGATAAAATATCAATAATAGTAAGGTTTAGCGATTTCTAGCCAAATATTTCGATATCGCCAAGCTGAGTTCAATTTGAAAGACTTCCTTCTGACACTTTATTTGGCGATATTTCACCAAAAGCCGACAAACTTGAGATAGTCAGCGAGATTTTGGGGATAGCCAAAGTAGTCATTGACCACAGACTTTCAATGCATCTATACACCTCAATGTATTCAAAGTCATTTCGCTCACCATGTAAATAAATTCTCAGTCGATTGCTGTCAAAAAAGATATTGAAAACAGTTAGATATTACAATAGTTCTAAATACAAAGATAAAAAATCTACGGGTTAAAGTTTTAGAGTTATACAAAATAGGAAATAATTTTTGGCGCCAAATTTGGCGATATTTCGGCGAAACTCGTCAATGTCGACGAAATTTGGCGAGATTTTAAGCATGAACCAAACAATGACAGATTATCGCCAAATTTGGCGATATTTCGCCAAAACTCGCCAAGAACGATGACAAATGGCGATATTTTGGGCATGGACAAATGACTGACTATCGCCAAGTTTGGCGACATTTCGCCAAAACTCGCCAAGGTCGAGGACAGACGGCGAGTTTTTGGGCATGTACCAAACAATGACTGTCTACAGTTGTATTATATTGAAGATGTCCATAGACATTAAAGTACTGAAATTCTTTTCGGTGGTCCTGTATATAAACTCTCCAGTAGATTGGAACCAAAAATCGAGATGCACAACTAGATGTTACAACATTCTTATATATGAAATTTCATAATAGTTTTTGAGATTTGAGAGTTAAATATGCACACACGTACACTAAAAGTCGCCAAGCTTGGCGACTTTTGGCATAGTTCTTGAGGGAGGCACGTGACCGTGGTCGGACCATTACCTAACTTATGTGGTAGGACGGTATTGTGCTTGAAATGGATGAATGCCCCTAAAATTGCCATTGACCGCAATGTATTGGAAATCTTTTGAGTGTTCCTGTAGCAGAACTACAAATGATAAAGACACTTTTTTTAATGGAGAAATTCATTTTCTAACTCTTTACAGCATACATCACTTCTGAGTCGTTTGAAATAGCCCAATACCTCTAAAAAACGCTTTGATGCATTTCGGCCCATAGAGCGTAATGTATTTCGAATCTTTTGGGCGGTTCTGTAGATAAACTATCCAGTCGAATGGAATCGAAAGGGGAGGTGCACAACTAGATGTTACAGCAATCCTAAATATAAAGTTTCAACATTCTACGCCTAATAGCTTTTGAGTTAGGCGAATTTAATGAATTTCGGCCCATAGAGCGTAATGTATTTCGAATCTTTTGGGCGGTCCTGTACATAAACTATCCATTCGATTGCCACCAAAAGGGGAGGTGCACAACTAGATCATAGAACAATCCTAAATATCAAATCTCAACATTCTACGACCAATAGTTTTTGAGATATGCGAGTTACATACATACGTACGTACGTACGTACGTACGTACGTACGTACAGACGGCATGGAAAAACTGGCCACAGCAGACTCGCCCACTGGTCAAAATGAGTTGCAGACGCGTTAATATGATCGTGCATGCTAGCCTACGATAGGATGCATCGAAAAAAATTTTAAAATTAAATTTAGAGGTAGTCAAAATCGGTTTTTTTGTCGAAATTTGGCCCCCAAAATTTTTCGGGATCACATTACTTCCTTATACTACGTACAAGGAAGTAAAAAAACTTAAAAATATGATATTGTTACAGAAATACTCTGCTACTCCTGGGGTTCGTCGTTCTAAAGTCCAGTTGGTGTAAAAAGTCACTTGTCAGGATGGAACACAAACTTTATTGCTTCTAGAACTTCGTAGAACAATCAGCTGCACACAATTCACAAGCACAATCTAGCAGTAACGTGCTTTTAACAGTCCGCTTAGATCAGAAGCTTTCACAAATGCTGTAATTCTCACATAAAATAAAACACATCCACAGGTAAAACTTCAGTGGAAATATTCGAGGGATAACACTAACAGTCCCTCAAGACTCAGCAGTGAAGAATTTACACACAGCACTTAAATTCAAAGCTTCAAAAAGCAAGCCAAAACACAGCTTCTATAGCACTATCAAGTCACAAAGCAAGCGTACTCGCTCAGAGATCTTTCACAATATGGGCACTCTCTCACACTGAACTTTCAACTCGAACTGAACTGGGACTTTAAAGGCACTTCTATTTATAGCCGACGCAGGAGGTACAAGAAGCCTCCAGAAAAGCCTATTTCACGAAGATTCTAGATGAAGCGAGAATATTGATTACGTCATAGAGAAATGTTAGGTTATTAGGTGTTTTTAACGCAGCAAAAGCAGCTTTACAGGACCCATAGGGAAAATCGCGCCAAATGACCAAAATGTCACCAAGCTTGGCGACTTTTGGCGAAATATCGCCAAATTTGGCGCCAAAAATAAGTCCCCAAAAGTGAAGAGATCTAAGCCCTAGGACCAATATTTCTCGAGTTTTCTAGAAACCCCGTATATTTGAATGGGAAACCAAAACCTCCGTATCTCCGGTTCTAATTGGCCGATTTTGATGCAACAAAAAGCAAAATTTATCTATTTGAAGCGTAGAATACGAATTTTAAACCATTTTAAGCCCCAGAGCAGCGAGTTGCCCCGAAAATTCGTAACATTTCCCCCTTCCCAAGGACTGCACTTCCCGGGGAGTACAATCCCCAGTTAGGAGGTCACACAAGTATATCCAGGGTCCAACCTTTAACCAAATCTTAACAACATAATTTAAGCAAATAATCAATGAACACAGTAAGCAAATACACACTAATAAATAAATAACAGACATAATAAACAATTCCACTAATAAGTAATAAATGTAATAAGCAATACACATTAATAAAAACCAATATATTACAAATATGTACACTAAACATGGCGTAAGTAGTGAGTGAAAGAGAGTTGAAGAAAGAGGAAGAGAAGAGAAAGACAGGAAAGAAATGAGAGTTGAAAGAAAGGAGGAATTATACGCCATAGTGACCATAGTCTGATAGTCAAATAACTAATTACCACCGCGGTAAACGGCTAGCCGATCGTAATGTACAACTCTTGGTTTCGAGTTAGGTGACTTACGAATCCGTACAATGACGTCATTCAGCCAGTTTAGGACTGTGTAAGGACGGTCCCACGGCGATTGCAGCTTGGGAGACAGGCTTTTCCGTCGAGTAGGATTCCATAGCCAAACTTTGTCACCTACGTTCAACTCGTGTCCTGTAGCTTTCGTGCCGTAGCGATTCTTCATCCTTTCCGTGTTCAGGTTGATCTGCTCCCGAGCAAAATGATGCACGTCTTCAAACCGTGCCCGGAGATTTTCCATGTACTCCTCTGGCGATGAAGGCGTATCTGGAGGGGAAGCACCCACGGGGGGGAGCGACCGCCGAAGGCGGTTTACGCCAACCAATACCCCCCCGGGGAAAACTTGGATGACCACCCCGGACCAGGGGCATACCCCCGGCGCCGAGCCCACGAACTTTATTTGAATCCAAAAATTTTCATTAACTTACAGAACTCCCACTAGGGATTAAGACATTAAAAGAACAAAGAAAAACATGAACTATGCTCTAAGAAAAACATGAACTATGAACTAGCTCTCCGGAGCAATGGTGGCGGTTTGACGTATCTGGAGGGCGGCCGAACACTAGATCGGCGGGAAGACGAAGATCTCTGCCAAACAGCATCTGGGAAGGTGTGAAGCCGGCAGTCTCATGGACAGCACTCCTATAGGCCAGCAGGAAGAGGGGGAGTTTCTTGTCCCAGTCCTCTTGATTCCTAGATACCAGGAGCGAGAGGTTGTTCAAAATTGTGCGATTGAATCTCTCCACCATGCCGTCGGATTGTGGGTGTAAAGGCGTAGTCTGGGTTTTGTCTATTTCGAGAAGTTGACACAGTCCTTTAAAGACTGCAGAGGTAAAGTTCGTTCCTTGGTCGGAATGAAGTTGCAGAGGGGTTCCATATCTGGAAATCCATTCTTGCACCTCTGCTACGGTCGTAGCTTCTTGATCGGGAATAGGAAACGCTTCGGGCCATTTAGAAAAATAGTCAATGACAACTAGGATTTATTTGTTGCCATCCGAAGTTCGCGGAAGAGGTCCCAAGATGTCGAGGGCAATTATCTCGAAAGGCGCTCCTACATTGTAATGATGTAGTTTTCCACGGCTTCGTTTCTTCGTGCCTTTACGGGCGGCACAGACGTCACAAGCTTGACACCACTTTTCGACATCGCCCCGAGCCCTAACCCAGTAGAAGCGCTCGCGAACTTTCTGCAGGGCCTTCATTATGCCAAAATGGCCCCCAGTTAAGCCATTATGCAGCTCTTCTAGAACCTTCGGAATACTCGAACGAGGGAGTACTAACTGCCATCGGAGAATCTTGCCGTCGTCCGACTCCCATTTACGATACAGGACTCCATTCCTCAGGCGAAGCGAATCCCATAAAGCCCAGTACTGTTTTGTTGCCGGACTGAAAGATGATATTTCTTGCCAGCTGGGCTTATCGGCGGATTTTTCCATAAATTCCACAATTGGTTTGATGTCGCTATCTGCTAATTGGTCCGCCCGAACATTTTCGTCACTCCAGGGATCTTGAGATGGTGTCGATGATGTAACTTGGCGGACAACGGGATGTTTCAGATGGTAATTTTTCTCTGCCCTGGAGCAATAGCGACAACTGTCTATGCAGGGACTTCTCGACAAAGCATCTACATTTCCATGAGATGCTCCTTTCCGATGACGTATCTCGATGTCATATTCTTGTAATCTCTGTATCCACCTGTCTATCTGGCCCTCTGGACTTTTGAAATTTAGAAGCCAGGTTAAAGAAGCATGTTCCATTCGGAGCAGGAACTGTCGGCCGTATAGGTAATGATGGAAGTGCTCCACAGCCTTAACGATAGCCAGAAGTTCCTTCCTGGTAACACAATAGTTACGTTCTGCCTTTGAAAGGCATTTGATCCAGTAGGCAATGACATGTTCTTGGCCATCTATATCCTGGGATAAAACTGCTCCGACACTCTCCTTACTCGCATCTGTGTCCAGGATAAATGGCTTGTCAGGGTGAAGGATCGGCGAAGATGTTAGGGCCGTCTTGAGTTCGTTGAACGCATCCTCACATTCTGAAGTCCATAGAAATTTTTGCCCAGTCTCGGTCAATTTGTGAAGTGGTCTTGAAATTTGAGAGAAACCCTTCACGAATTTTCGATAGTAAGTACACAGACCGAGAAAACTTCTTAATTCATGGATATTCTCAGGACGACTCCAGTTCTGGACTGCGGACGTCTTTTCGGGATCGGTTCGGACTCCGTGGGCGGATATTATGTGCCCGAGATAACGTACTTCCCGACAAAACAAATTACACTTAGATGGGCTCAGTTTCAATTTTTCCTCCTTTAATTTCTGCAGCACCTTTCGGATGTTCTCGAGATGTTCTTCGAAAGTCTTTCCGACGATGATGATATCGTCCAAATAAACGAGACATGCTTCGTAGGAAAGTCCTCTCAACACTGTCTCCATTAGACGCTCGAACGTAGCCAGTGCGTTGCAGAGTCCAAAAGGCATAACTTTGAACTGCCACAATCCTTGTCCCGTGGTGTACGCAGTCTTTTCACGGTCATCGGGATGAATTTCTACTTGCCAGTAGCCACTCTTCAGATCCAGAGTGGAAAACCATTCATTTCCCGATAAAGTGTCCAAAGTGTCGTCTATCCTAGGAAGAGGGTAGCTGTCTTTCTTGGTTATGTCATTCAGACGTCTATAGTCAACGCAGAACCGGGTGGAACCATCTTTCTTTCGGACCAAAACAATCGGTGAGGCCCAGGGACTAGTTGATGGCTCGATGACGTCATCACGCTGCATCTCCTCTAAGAGTCCGCTCACCTCTTCTTGCTTAGCAAATGGCAGCCGCCTAGGATGCTGCTTGATGGGAGAATGGCTGCCTGTATCTATCCTGTGTTTCGTTAAGCTCGTACGGCCAAAGTCACCCGAAGTACCAGATAAGAGGTCTTCAAATTCAGCTATTACTTTCTCCGCAGCGCTTCTCTGTTCTGCCGTTAACTCCACGTCGTGTAATAATTCCTTCGTCAGGCACTCAGATGATTCAGCTGTCGTTTGGCTAATGTTCTTATTAATGCAGGTAACAGGAGTGCATGTCGCCAACACTTCATTTTTCTTTATCACCTTCGACTTGTCCGTCACATTTGCTACTCTAACTGGAATTTCTGTTCTCGACAAGTCCACAAGTGTTGCTCCCAGAAGTACTCCTCTGACGGAATCACTATTGTTTGGGTGTTCGATTAATCCAAAACGGAATTTATTGCTTTCTTTAACTGTTCCAGAAACTATACAATCAGTTCTTGGAGGTAGAGTGATATCAGTCTGGGCTATTATTTGCTGAATAGGTAAAACTGCTTCATTTTCAATATCGAATGCAGCTATTTCTTCTGAGTCTGAACGAAGCTCATTATTCTTAAAGTCCAAATGAAATTTGTGTGATTTTAAAAAGTCCAGTCCAAGAATAAAAGAGTCCGTAATATTGGCGACAATACCACATGGTCATATCTGGCATTTCCAAAAGTGATTTCCACTCTTGCTTTTCCGCCCACTTCGATCTTGTCACCTGTTACAGTCTGGAGGGTCAGTGAGGGTGGAGTCCAGATAATCTTCAAATTTAATTTCTTGGAGATCCGTCCTTATGAGGGTTACGTTCGCTCCAGTATCAATCACCATGTGGCATGGGGAACCATTAACGTATCCGAGTACAAATAGTCCATCACTGCCGCCATTCACTGATGAAATCTGTAAGACTTTCAAACGAGGCTTTTGAATATCCCTCAGCCTCTGTTCCTGACAGTCCTCTCTTTTCTGTCTTCCTTCATGGGCTTCTGTGGTGCATTGATAACTGCGATCTTTACGACGAGAGTTCTTTTGTGCGTCACAGTATTTTCGTAAATGCCCCTCGCTGTTGCACCTCCAACATTTCACTTTTCTTGGCTCTGACTGTTCTTGTCGTTCCACCAGTTTTTCCAGGGTCTTTAATTTAGTCTCTAATCTCCCCATTTCTCCATCCGTAGGCTTCTGAATGACACAGCTCTAACATTATGCCGCTCTTTTCTTACGGCCAGCTGAGCTGCCTCTAGCTTCATGGCGAATACGAGGGCGGACCTGAGATCTTTATAATCCGCCAAGATCAATGCTTTCTGAATTTCAGAGTCCAAGAGGCCTTCAATAAAATGTTGCACTGCAACTTCTTCTCTAACGTTATCAGGATAACTGCCATAGGCTAGATGACACAGCCTATCTATGTCGGAAGCCATCTCTTGGCGGGTCTCACCAGGTCTCTGCATCCTTGACTTTAGTTGGATTCTACTATATTCTTTCTGGCATTTCTCTCCGAATTTCATCTCCAACGCACTTGCGAGGGCGTCAAAATCTCCTATCTTCGTCGCTCCAATAGTTTGCAATACGTTAATTGCATCTCCGCTAAGGGAAGCGGCCAGTTGGTCCACTTTCTCGGACTCGCTCCAACCATTCGCTTTAGCGACGATTAAAAATTGGGTCTTGTAGGCTTCCCAGGGAGTCTTTCCGTCATAAGTGGTAAGTTTCACTGCTGGGCGGCGTGACGACAGTCTGATGTTTTCCGGTAACTTTCCCAGCTTGACGAGAGAGTCCAATTTTTCTTCCATTTTAGCTTCACATTCTTCCCGTATTTTCGAAACTATATTTTCTTTCCAATCCAGTTTGTCCTCGATTTTATTATTAAATTCTTCACGTAATTCTTTCAAGTTTTTCTCTTGACTTTCTTCTAGGAGCGACACTCTTTTCTCCACATCCTCTAATCCGGTTTTCATCTCTTCGTGAGCGGTTTTTAATTCATCTAATCCGGTTTCTATTTTTCTTTGTCCATCTTCCACTTTCTTCTCTAGTCCGACCAATCCGGCTTTAATTTTCTTCTCTAAATCAGCATGTCCGGTTTTCATCTCATCCTGCGCGGCCTTTATCTCTTCTAATCCGGTTTTCACCTCATTGTGTGCACCTTTCATTTCGTCTTGTCCGGCTTCAGTTTTCCTTTGCAAATCAGCTTGTCCGGCGTCAATTTTCTTTTCCAAATCAGCTTGTCCGGACTTCATCTCATCTTGTCCGGCTTTCATCTCTTTCATCATCTCCATAAGCTTTTGTTAGAATTGTTCTTCCATTTTTCTGGTCCACACCTATGATGCAGTGTTAGGCGTTTTACTTCGTTGGCCGTGAAAGAGGTAGACAAATATTAGAGGATGTAGTAATCCATTTTTACGTTGTGTAAGAAGGCAATAAGACAGAAAAAATTCTCCAGCAAGACGACTTAACGTGATTTTATTTTAATACAGGCAAACATCTTATAAATTTATTGGATGGCTAGGGGGCGGGGATGGACTGCCGATTTTATGCGATCTACCAAAAATAAGAACAGGAGCTAAAGAGAAGTTCTCACGGAGTGAAACAAAAAGTCTTAACTTACAAACTTGGCAGTGCAGCGCTAACAAAAATATGCCAATATACAAAAATAGGCAAACGCATCCAGAGCGGTTAGGAATAAATCAATGTATTTAATTTAGTAAAAAAAACAATTGGGCGCAGAAATTTAAAAGGGTTACCAAAACGTGTCAGTGAAGACCGATCATGACATTCTGGGAGACTGCTGCACAAAGCAAAAATTAACAGCCTCGCCCAAAGAGAGAAGCTGCAAAAGAAATTCCTTTTAACGTACAGAATAAGAATTAGCAAAGCTGCGGTTATAAACCACAAAGAGCTGAAATGCTAGGAGCGGATGTGGGGGTTGTATATAACTTGCACCGCATTAAATACAGGACAGGGGTTATATACTAGAGACAAAAAGCAATATGTGATGTCGGCATCACATATTATCTCCCCACCGCCCGACAAAAAAAATTTTGACCTCAAAAAAAATTTTTTTTTAACATTTCCAAAGTTTCAAAAATTTGAATGAAAAAGTAATTGTTTGTGCAAAACAAAAAAAAAAAAAGAGAAAAAATTGTACCTGTTAAGTGCAGTTTCATCCCCTTTACACAAATAAAGTACACAAAAATTTCTTTGTCTTGAAACTACAGATCTTCAAACTTTTTACAGTTGTTGCAACACATATATGAATGAAGCATATTTCAAATAAATTAAAAAAAAATAGTCATAAATAAATCTGATAGCATATTAGCGTACACATTAGCGTAAATAAAACATTAATATTGTAACATTCATAAAAACTGATAGCTATCTTGTATACGCAGATTCTTATCTGCAAGAGATCTCAAAAAAATTTGTAAATGAATAACGAAGAGTTCCACTGCTACGTAGCAACACATCATGAGGTCTATCAAAATGAACAGACTATTTTTCCATAGTTCTTGAAAAAGTCTGTTAGAACAACATGCTTGATTTTATTTAACTCTTACTAACACTTAAAAAGTTCAAGAACTTAATTGCATTTTTTTGACATAACATATATACTAAAATAATAAAAATATAAATACAATATTTTTCATAACATACACTTAAAATACATAAATTATACAAAATATTCCACATGTTCTTCGTCAAAACTTTTCTTTCTTAAACAAAATTCAAAACAATTGTTTGCGTATGTACAGGAAAATTGTGTGTGAAAAAGAAGGTGTGAGAGATTTAAAAAAAATCGTGGAATTAGCAAAAAATAAAAGTAGGCATACTGACACAGAAATGCGCTACCAGATGCAAACAACTGCAATAGCTAACATGCACCAAAAGTCATTCTTGACGTCCAATAACGCGAACGATGACAAGTATCCTAGGGGGGAAGGGGCGAGATATTGCTATTCGTTCAAGCTCCGACAGAATGGAAGTTGAATAAAAAGCAGTACCTAAATGTGAACCACTGTCAAAAACAAACGTCAGATATATCAATAAAGTAAGTTAAACTTACTAAAGTGACTTCGCACTCAGAATAGAAGCTAAATCTTGTCTCAACCACGGGGTATTTGGGCTTTCTAATTTAGAACGATTTAGCTTCAGCGAAAATTACAACAAAGGGCCGCCAATTGAGAATTTTAAAAAAGTGAATCCAAACCAAACAAAATTCTTTAAGCACGCAGATAAACATTTGGGGAAGGCAATTATGAGAGAAAATTTTACCTAATAATTATTACTTTTTTTTGTAGCAAAACAAATTAATTTGCAACAGAAGAAACCAAGCAAGAGATATACTGAAAACTAAATCACACATCAAACATACCTCCAAGCTTGTGTGTGCACCCACAAACAAGGAACCAAACATACATTGCAAACATACACAGTATTTCTAATGCCTAGTTCTTAAATTATACCTAGAATGTGTAGCAGAAGAGGTCAAAGGTAAATTAGGACAATTTTGTTGAATTTCAGTAAAAGTGTTAAGATAACTATTTCTGGGAGGGGCTAACAGTAATCTATCAATGTGTAAACGTTCAGGGTTCATATGAGGAGCCTGATATCTTCTAACTGTGAATGAAACAGGAGAATGTTTAATTATGACCTCATAAGGTCCTGTGTATTTAGGTTTAAATTTATCTCTGGATTTTTTGTAAACAATATCACCCTCATTAACCCTTTAAGCGGTCAATTTTTTTACCGAAATGCTTCCAAAAAAGGCATATTTTGAAAGGCATATGATGAAATATTCCAGCTCTCTCGCTAGGAAGAAAAACCCGGATGAAAAGCATTTCAGTTACATTGACAAGCCAAGCCATCTATTGAAAAATATTAATACTAAATAGTCTCTTCACAATAATGAAATATACGGGCAAATCAGAAAAGGAAAGGAGAAAATAGCGATGCCCGTACGCTATACGAGCAAACCAGTTGAGGCCAATTTTGGGTAGCACGTACACTGTACGGGCAAATCGCTTAAGGTGTTAATGTCTCTGAGTTTAGCATGGAGAGTATGTCTCATGAATCTGTTATCTTGAGCTTCACGAATATTATTATAAGCACGCCTATACAAAGAGTCCAATTCTTGAAGTAATTTATATGTATGAAAATCATTAAGAAAAGGTTCAGTAGAATTAATATCATATGTGTCAAAAATTAGAGGAAGTTCTCTGCCAAAATGTAAAATATTAGGACTAAAACCAGTAGTGGAATGAGTGGACCCATTATATAATGACTTGTGAATTAATAGTGCATGTTCAAAGGAGTGTCCTTCAGACATTAATGCATTAACAGAATATTTTATAGATGTATTTACTCGTTCAGCAATTGAGTTTGATTGTGGATGTGCGGCAGAAGAATGATTAATTTTTATGCCTAATCTTTCATGAAAAATGTTAAAAACTGTAGCAATAAATTGTGGTCCAAGATCAGATAGGATTACCGCAGGACGACCAAAAGTGGTGAAAGTCTTTAGTAAAGCTTTAACAACTGCATTCGCAGAAGCAGATGTCAAAGGTACAAGTTCCAAGTGAAGACTAAAAGGATCGGTAATCGTCATTACATTTTTACCATTGCTAAATGGACCTACAAGATCAAATGCAATAGTATGTCCTGGGTACTTACCCAGACAGCACATAAGCTTAAATCAAGCTTGACATTTCTTTGAATTTGACGCATTAATGCAAGTTTGACAGTTCAACTCATTCTAAGCTGGCAGCAAGAAGACTGCGTAAATAAAACATCCAAAGTAAATTTGTAAATGAATAACGAAGAGTTCCACATCAAAACTCATTCTTGATGTGGAACTCTTCGTTATTCACAATGCTTGACTTCTGCAGCAAGCTTGCAGGAGTCAAGTTGAATTGTCAAGCTTAAATACAGCTTGATTTAAGCTTGACAATTGATACTCGGTTGATTTTTCCTTTTTAAAGGAGCGTGGATGGCGCCATCTGTGAAAGAGAATAGACATTAATTGTCTAGCGTCCTCAAATTAGCTGAAAGTTCGTAAAAGATGCGTATTTTATTACCAGTGCCACATTACCGGCAAGGCAAACGGGGCAACTGCCCAGGGCCTACAGATTTTAGTGCCCAAAAATCTTACATCTTACACTTTTGTAGTTTTAAAATAAAATTACAAAGGATAAAAAAAATTCAGAAGTTAAATAATTTTTTAATTACATGAACAATGAAAATAATTCAAATTTACATTTGTATAAATTAATTTAAACTTATTTTTAATTCTTCGAAATGCTCTATATTGATATAGCATACCAATATGTAGGAAAATAACTAACCACATTTGTAAAGAGAATTTTTAGCGTTAAAAAATAGCAAAATTTTTCAATTATTTGTTATTATAAGAAATACTTACAAAAATGACTAAAGTGTTTGTATTCCATACATATTAGCAACTGTGATATAGTATTTCGAAGTAACGTTTAAGTATCTGTTTCTTTGATTTCAGATTACTTAACACAAAATTTGTGTTAAGTAAGTAAACCCATTCTATATTTCCAAATATGAAAATTCTTCAAAATAAAATACAATTATAGTACGAATTTGATTTCAAAATCAGTCGTTTGTCTCGATTTTGGCCAGCGGCAGTATTGCTCATGACTGTTGCGAAAGTTTTAAAACGTGTGCTGCTCTTAAGTTTATATTATGTTTATTTCCCTATTAGTAGAGTCTCTAAATCACACATAAGATTATTTTAATTTTGATGCATCCCATGGAAAAATAAAAAAACAAATTACATATCGCCCACTTATCAATCTGGCCAGAAAACCGCTTGATAATTCACTTCAAACTTTAGTCATAACTCCATCGAAGCTTGGTAGCTGAATGGATAACGCGCTCGGCTACGAACCGAAAGGTTCCGGGTTCTATTCGAGCCACGGACACTCGATGGAAACAGATTAAATTAAATTGAAATTTCAGCGTAGAGGGGAAAATGCGTGGCAAAGTAAAATGTGCATTTAGGAAATTTTTTTTTAGGAAAATTTTTTAAGCTTGAAATTAAGCTTGAAATGTCAAGCTTAATGCAAGCTGGGCAAGTGTAAACTAGAACACTTGATTCAAGCTTGCATCAAGCTTACACGCTTGGAATTTTCAAGCTTGCTGCAAGTTTGATGCAAGTTTGCTGTGCTGTCTGGGTAGGTGTATATGTGTGTTGAAGAGGCGCAGGAGGTGTAATATGATATTTAGTTTGTAAACATATTTAGTACATGAAGCAACAAAATTGACACAATCATTATAAATTCCATGCCAAAAATATTTTCTAGTTAAGAACTCATATGTTTTCTTTAAACCAAAATGAGATAAATGAGAAATTGCAAGGACTTTAGCTTTTAAACTCTGAGGAATAACAATTACATATAAATAAGATTAATTATGCACATTATATTTTTCACATACCAATAAACCAGACTCGATGAATAATGTAACTAGGAAATTGGTGACAAAAACCATTCTTATTAATTTCATTAATAATAGGAGATAATTCTGCATCAGCATTTTGTTCAACAAAAAAGGTATTGTTAGAAATTTCAAGCAATGGATCAGTACCCTTTTCATTTTTAGAAATAAGATAGTTAACAAACTGACACTTTTGGTTATTCTCTTCATGAATTACCGGCAAAACACATTCATTTTCATGTATTAATTCAGGATTGGTATGCAGAGTTTGTGTATGATTATCAAAAGTATTACGAGAAAGATAATCAGCTAATACATTTTTAACATCAGGGATGTGCTCAAAGTTAAAAGTAAACTCAGATAATTCCATTAACCATCTTGTGGTAATATCAGCAGGGTTAGTTGTTTTCCTGTATCTCAGAAATTTAAAAGGGTTACCAAAACGTGTCAGTGAAGAACAACCCGACCATGACATCTCTGGGAGACTGCTGAACAAAGCAAAAATTAACAGCCTTGCCCAAAGAGAGCAGCTGCAAAAGAAATTCCTTTTAACGTACAGAATAAGAATTAGCAAAGCTGCGGTCATAAACCACAAAGAGGATGCTAGGAGCGGATGTGGGGGTTGTATATAACTTGCACCGCATTAAATACAGGACAGGGGTTATATACTTATGTCGGCATCACAACACCATGCACTGGAGAATTAAAGTCTTTCTTTAGAATCCCGATTCTGACACCAAATGTTACAGAAATACTCTGCTACTCCTGGGGTTCGTCGTTCTAAAGTCCAGTTGGTGAAAAAAGTTCAAGTAAAAAGTCACTTGTCAGGATGGAACACAAACTTTATTGCTTCTAGAACTTCGTAGAACAATCAGCTGCACACAATTCACAAGCACAATCTAGCAGTAACGTGCTTTTAACAGTCCGATTAGATCAGAAGCTTTCACAAATGCTGTAATTCTCACATAAAATAAAACACATCCACAGGTAAAACTTCAATGGAAATATTCGAGGGATAACACTAACAGTCCCTCAAGACTCAGCAGTGAAGAATTTACACACAGCACTTAAATTCAAAGCTTCAAAAAGCAAGCCAAAACACAGCTTCTATAGCACTATCAAGTCACAAAGCAAGCGTACTCGCTCAGAGATCTTTCACAATATGGGCGCTCTCACACTGAACTTTCAACTCGCACTGAACTGGGACTTTAAAGGCACTTCTATTTATAGCCGACGCAGGAGGTACAAGAAGCCTCCAGAAAAGCCTATTTCACGAAGATTCTAGATGAAGCGAGAATATTGATTACGTCATAGAAGAGAAATGTTAGGTTATTAGGTGTTTTTAACGCAGCAAAAGCAGCTTTACAGGACCCATAGGGAAAATCGCGCCAAATGACCAAAATGTCACCAAGCTTGGCGACTTTTAGCGAAATATCGCCAAATTTGGCGCCTAAAATAAGTCCCCAAAAGTAAAGAGCTCTAAGCCCTAGGACCAATATTTCTCGAGTTTTCTAGAAACCCCGTATATTTGGATGGAAAACCAAAACCTCCGTATCTCCGGTTCTAATTGGCCGATTTTGATGCAACAAAAAGCAAAATTTATCTATTTGAAGCGTAGAATACGAATTTTAAACCATTTTAAGCCCCAGAGCAGCGAGTTGCCCCGAAAATTCTTAACAACATGGTTGCATGCTGCATAGCCAAATATCACGACCATTGTATTAACTTGATCGCGAATGGTCACGGTACCATTTTGCTGAGGTGCCCCACCCTTTTGTACACATTTTTAAAGAAATTAAAGAAGTGTTCCTAAATTAAGTTTTCGATTGCGTTGTTTAGATTTAATCATTAATTTTTGCATTGTTTACTGTAATAACCCAGGAGGGTGTAGGGCACGACAGTCCATAGTACGGGGTTATGCTTAACCCAACATTAAAGTGGGACTCTTCATGTAATAACAGAGACATATTTAACCAAGAAAATTATTTATTTATTTATGTTATTAAATATATATAATGGTTTATAAATATTAATATATAAAGACGTCACTCTTTAGTTGAGATGGCAAAAACGTGCTTACCCAAAGGGTAAGGTTCAGTGTAGTTCGGTATACATCCTTATCATCCAAGGGCACACAATTCACAAAGTTAAATCCACGATTTTGTAAAAACTCCAAAACAAGAAATCTAACTCTTAAGAGGCTCAAAATTGAAATCTAAGGGAAAAAAAAAAAAAAAAACTGAAAAATCCCAAAAATCTCGAAATACTGAAAATCTCAGAAAACTGGAAAACTCTGACTTCTCCGTCGCTGCAGTCTGGTTTTCTCCAATTCCTCCCCCTCGATTCCATTCCCCCTTGTCCCAAAGGGTCATCGTTTTTCAGCCACTCTCTTCCTTCTTAATCAAATTGATCATCCTCTAAAATTTTACCTTACTTGATATTCCCCCTTCTCAAATCACTTTATTGGTCAAGATCTTCATTTATTCATTCTATTGGATCTCCGAAATCTCTCCTTTAAACTTCTTTATTTTTATTATTTTCGACCCTCTTGTTAAATCGCCTAAGACCTCTGTTTCTTTTCACACGCATTTCCCCCCCATAACTTTTCTTAAAATCTCAATTTTTTTGTGCCACTGACAATTTTCCCCCAATGACAACCTCGCCTTTTATTTTCGGACGCGAAGATTTTTTCCTTCCCGAATCGCCTCTGGTCAAAGGAGGGGTCCTCATAAAACATCTGCATCTCAACGCTATTCATTTCTCCCCCTTACCATATTTCTGCTCCCTGGTACATTTTCCATTTTCATAAAAAAGTCTCTCTCCTCGTAAACACTTTACCCAACAAAAGACTCGCTAAAATTATCTGACCAAAGCTTTGTTGAATTCTTACTTTATGACCCACTCGTTATTATTAAAATTTTTTTACACTTTCCTAGCTAAACACTTGGGTTTTGCGACCACCTAACAAGTTATTCCCTAAAACCATATTTGAGTTATTCGCTTATGCCTATTTCTCGTATGGCTACGATGAGAACAACAAATGCATATTTTCTCAGGTCGTTTTAAAATCTTACCGCTTTGTGTCATAAGAATTTTTTATCACCTGTGCAGGTGCGTGCCTCACGGCACTTGTACCTTTTTAAGGCATTTCATCTTTTTTTTTTTTTTTTTTTCGAGGGGAGTTACAAAATTCCTTTCCTTACTGCAGGCTCAAAGCCAGCAATAAATTTAGATTAATAATCAAATTTCTATCTGAAAAGTATTTAACAAAATTTTAAATCTGGTATTTAAAGGAATACAAAATAAAAGTGAGAAAACCTAAGATTTGGAAAAAATATTGGTCTTAAAATTATAATTCAATAATTACAATAAATTTTATATATGCATGAACAGTAAAAGAATTATTATTAAAACTTGTTAGTATGTAAAACTACTATTTATTTTCCTTTGAATACTAAATAATAATTATTATTAATTAATTATGTGAGCTTTCTGAAGAGAAAAAAAAAATTCATTGAAATATTAATTACATATTGAATTTTACAAATAGAGTTAATAATATTAGAAAAATAGACTTAATTTAATTAGAAATAACTATCAAAATACTAGAGATATATGAAACGAAATACTTAAAGAAAAAGTTAGGAAGGAGTTTTACCAAAAAATACTTAAATTAATTATTTTTTAATTCAAAGTCTTAACTATTTTTAATTATTAATTATAGCAAAATAAATTACAGAAAAAGTAAGTAATGTATATAATAATCTGTTATTATTTTTTAAAATGAAATAAAACAAAAATGACAGTAAAACAAACCCATCTTGCAAAAGAGCTACGGCGAGGATCGAACTGAAGAATTCTGATCAGAGAGCAGAAGCGGAACGTACTAGCTATCCAGGACCAAATTGCTTTACGTTATAAGTTAACTTGTACAAATCTTGTCACGGATCTACGCGACATCTCGGATAGCTGAGAGCCAAAAGAAAAAGGAAATAGAAATATTATTAAAAGAGTGACTAATTAAAACATAAGGGATAACATATTCAAAAGGAAGGCTGAACGGAATTATTATGTGTGTATGAAATCATGGATTGAGATTGAGAGCCGAGTCATTTCCCTTTAGATTTTTTAGGTCAATTCTTTGCATCAATTTTGTCCAGAGCATATTTATAACAATTTGGAATACTGTGATGAAAATATATGATTATTTGAACCAAAAAAAAAAAAAAATAAATAAATAAAATAAGAGCAGCCTACTTATCCTTAAAAAATTCTTAGGCTCTCTCTTTTGCGTCCGCCAACAGCACTGTATTCATACTCCCTGCCTTGTTTACCGCCTCCCAAAGAAGATCATTTTCCGTATTTTATTGCGCGAGTTACATAGTCCCCTTCTTTGAACTGGATTAAATTAAAAAAAAAGAGTTTTCCTAGCTTAACCGGCGACGTCACTCATCGAATTTGGCACCGATTAAAATCATATTAATTGTAAAAAAATCGTTAGAGCGGATTTCGAGATCCAGAAGATACATTTTCCAAATAGCGAAAGTTAGCTGTAAATATAAGTGCCGCGATGTTTTACGGTTGGTTGGTTTGGGCTGGCTCACGGCTATCTCGGACAATAGGGCTCTGGCGCGGTATTTGTGACGTCACGATAGCAGTGCTAGGGAAGGAAGAACCTGCTTGAGGAGCACCTGCTCACTTACGCACCTGTTAGTACCTGCTAGGTGCTAGAGTTGATAGGAGCATGCTTTTATCCACGTGGTCGCTAAAGTCTTGATTTTCGTTAAATATTATTATTTTACGTTTATATTTTGCTATTTTTTTTACAAGAATTGTGCAGTTTTGGATACCATTTGGAGGGAAGACTCAATTTTCAAAATGCCTAATATGTGTGTTGTTACTAACTGCACATCGAATTATCGGAGTAGCAAAGAAAGAGTATCGTGTTTCTTGTTTCCAAAGGACCCCATTTTAAGAGCAAAATGGTTAAAAAATATTCCCAGGAAAGATTATAATCCAGGAAAATGTGCCGTAGTTTGTGAAAAACATTTTGATCCAAATGATATAATTCGTATTGACAGCATCAAAAAAGATGATGGGACTATTCTGACATGCAAAAGGGAACGTCCAAAATTAAAGGAAGGAGCAGTGCCAATTATTTTCCCAAATTGCCCTAAATATTTATCGCATGAACCTCCGAAGCAGCGAAAAAATTTAGACGACCAAGAAGAGCGTATGTTGAATATGGCTATTAATGAAAGTAAAAAAACACATGAAATTTTTCTTAAAGAAAATACATTTGAAACTTTTGATCAGCTTAAAGATATGTTGCGAATGAAAATAAAATTGTTCGAAGAACAAAATTGGCAAGTTACATTTTCAGAAAATTATCTTTTAATTTCTCAAATCGTCGATACTCCTATACCCAGAATAAAAGCTTCATTGAAAATAGATACACAACTTTCTGCTACTGCTTATAATAATGACAGGATTGTTCGCCTTTCTACATTAAATAATATTACCATTTTAAATTCTTTCTCCCAGATAAACAGCAGCTTAGATGAGCTTAAAACCATTTCAGATTCTCCTGAGAGCAGCGATACTCTGAAATATCTCCTTAATAATGTGTGCGACACTCTGAAATATATAGTTCAAGAAGAATTAATTTCCGATAACAAGATGAGAAAAATTACATTTATAATTGAGCAGTTACAGTTACTTATTCAAAAAAAGAATGCCTTTAGATACAGTAATCAAACACTGTTATGGTGTTTGAAATTATTTATGCAGTCCTCATCAGCATATAAACAAATATATGATTATGATTTAATTAATATTCCCATTTTAGGAATTTACAAAAAGTGATCAATCAAAGATCGATGAATGATATTCGTACAAACTCGTTAGAATATATTCAAATAAATTTAGCACACTTAAAAGAACATGAGAAACTTGTTGTTTTACAAATGGATGAAATTCATATTAATCCAATGTTTACATACAAAGGAGGAAGTGTCACTGGAGGATCAGAAACAGATATTTGTCAGAAAGCTATGTCTGTTCATACATTATTAATATCCAGTCTGTTATCATCTTATCGAGATGTTGTAAGACTTATACCTGTGACAACGATTAATGCAGAGGCCTTATATGAAATTGTTTTGAAAACAATAATATCACTTGAAAATCTGGGTATAAAAGTGTTTGCTCTTATAACAGATAATAATTCAATAAATAGGTTTTCAAGCTTTTCTTTGATGGAAAAAATTTTGATATATCCGTTCCCACCCCTGCATGTCCTGAAAGATCTTTGTTTTTTATTTTAGACCCAGTTCACATTATAAAATCAGTGCGAAATAACTGGATAAATAAGAAAGATGATTTAGTTTCTTTTACTTTTCCTGACTTTGAAAATGTGTCAGAAACTGCTACTGCATCTTTTAAAGTTCTTCGCTCTTTGTATGCCTCAGAAAACCAAAGTTTAGCTAAATGTGCTTACAAACTAACATTAAAAGCACTTTATCCATCTAATATCGAAAGACAAAACGTAACACTTGCTCTAAAAATATTTGATGAAACAAATGTGGCTGCTTTGTGTTTAAACAACGGCTGTGCTTCTAATACAGACTGGTCACTAAAACAGAAGACTTCAGATTTTATAGAACTTTTCGTTAAATGGTGGAAAATTTTTAATGTAAAATCTGCAAGCAAAGGTATAAGACTTAATGATAGTTGGCAATTGCCTTTTACTTCTTGTAATGGTGAACGGTTAAAATTTTTGGAAGATTTTTGTAAATGGCTTCATGTATGGAGAAATACAGATAGTTTATCTGGTTTCACAAAAGAAACATTCACAGCCTTATTACAAACTACAAGTGCGATGATACAAATAATTCAATATTTATTGCAAACAGATATGTGTCCTTTCAAGTATGTATTACCTGGCAAATTTCAAAGTGATTTACTTGAACAACGATTTAGCCAATACAGACAAATGTCGGTATGTAATTATCACATATCTTATCAACAAATTTTGGAATCCGAGAAAAAGCTTAGATTGTGCTCAACAATTAAAATTGGTGGAGAAAGTATTGACCTAAAAAAATTGATTGATACAGAGGTTTCAGTTCAACAAGTGAATATAGAAACCAACGCCATTCTAAATAATTTTGGGGATATATTAAATGACACAATCGATTTAATTAATTACGATGATAATGCTTTTAAGGCCATTGTGTATATAGCTGGATATATATCTTTCAAGATAAAGAGAAAACTAATTTGTTCTTTTTGTATTGCACTCATTACCACTAATCAAATTATGGATATAGAAGATGATTCATTCTATGAACTTATAACAGCATTAGACAGAGGAAGCTTAACTTATCCATCTGATTTTTTAACACAGGTTGTATCTTTTTCTTTCATAATATTAAATTTGTTGACATCACCTTTAAATGAAGCAAAATTTTTAAAATCTGAAATAGGTCACAACTTATTGCTTATGAAATTAACAGAGCTTAAATTAATTAAAGATGACATTGTTAATGGTGATGATATTTGTGTGTGTGGAAAAAAGAGTATTGAGCTGGTTAAAAATGCTCTATCCAGATCTTCAAATATTTTGTTAAGTAATTACCTTAAAATACAAAATCAGGATTTGAAAAAAAAATCAGAAAGAAAAGTAAAAAAATTTAGAGCAAATTGAGCAACAATGAGCCCCTTTGGCAAGGGTGATACCCTCACAATCTTGTGATAATACAGAACTACATATACTTTGATTATGGTTAAGTTCTGGGGGACTCATTAGCCTGTTCTATTATTTAGCAGAAGGAGAATAGAAATCCAGTTTAATTTTTTTAAATGTCACTATTAAAGTTATTTTCTGTAATTCTTAAAAGTATTGTTAAAATTTTCTTTTGAAAATTGTTATTAATTTCATACTATATTAATTCCATATTACATTTGAAAAAAAAAAAAAAATAAGATTTACGTCTTTCGTCAGAAAGCATGAGTTTACTGAAATAAAAGTACCCTTGATGTGTTGATTTATTGAAAGACATCACAGCAAAAAATTTTGTGTTTTTTCCTGATTTATTTCATCTTTTATGTCCTGAAGCATAATACATATACATAAAAGTAACTATTAGTAATAACATATTTGCATTTCAATTTAAGTGTCTTAGTATTTCAATATTTAAGAGTTTTTCAATATAGCTATTAAAACATTATATATCTTCAAAAATATTTCTTGCATTCCTTTGTAGTATACGAATACTTTTTAATATTTTGTATGCTCTTCAATTTTTTCCCTACAGTCAAACACTTATTTATCTGTGATTAAAATGCTGAAATTTAAATTATTGTGTTCTACTCAATTAGAGTAATTTAAAAAAATTCCAAATTCATCTTATAAAGTTTTGCGAAAGTTTTTCTAAGTATTTTTAAAGCGGTATATTTCGTATGAATCCCACGTATTGTTACTGTTTTACACTTATATTTGATCCTTAGTAAAATATAGACGCAAAATATGTATATTTAATTAAAACTTAATAGACGCAATATTGGATTTTGTATACATGTAATGTTCTTTCGTGGAAGTCCAGATAAACCCGCACTGGTGCTGTGACGTCATTAGCTAAGAGCGGGAGAAGTGCCATAGCTTTTTAGTTGAGGTAGCCGTGGCTGGCTGCGGCACTCGTCGAACTGTCGTTCTCCATGATACATACATATATCTATATATATAAAAGAGGAAAGTTTGTTTGTTCGCTATACGCGTCCAGACCGTTCGACGGATCTGGATCAAATTTGGCACACTGACTAAATAGGACAAGAGAAAGCTAATGCTGTAAAAATGAAATTAAGCGGGTTAATAGTTTGAGTTATTTTATAGTTTGTAACTTTTTGGCCATTTTTCTCGCATTTTACGTTATCACGAGCTAAATTTTCGTCCGAACACTATATTTTTTATATCATCGGAAACTACAGTTTTCTTTTTCAAATAAAATTTGTTACAAAATATATTTGCCGATTTTGGGGAATTTTTTAAAGGAAATCCTGTTTCGTTGAAAATGTACTGCTTTTAAAAATATGCTATTTTTAAACTGTCACATCGAAAAACCTAATGGGCAAAAATTTTCCATCCTTTTACTGTTGATTAAAGATTTATTTCTCCCTCTTTTAAATTTTGAACCGTGCAGAAATGCTTATTAGATTTTTTTTCTGAAAAGTTCACAGGCTAAAAGGATGGGCTACACTTATGAAAAACCAGCAGGGGAAAATCGGCATATGGCATTGCCAAGACAACTGAGGGTGTTCATTTTTTCACCAGGTTTTTCATTCTTAAGGTCATTCCATCCACCAGAAATAAACAAACGGGGGATTTATTTGAAGTCGCTGCATTAGGAAATATGAGTTTGGAAAAATTTGATGATAGTATTTTACACCCATTATAAATTCCTCGAGAAGATAGTTACTAAATAATTAGAGCCTCATATGCTGTAAAAATGAAATTAATCGGATTAATAGTTTTTGAGTTATTTTATGTTTTGTAAGGTTTCTGGCCATCTTTCTCGCATTTTACGTTATCACGAGCTAAATTTTCGTCCTAACACTATATTTTTTTTATATCATCGGAAACTACAGAGTTTTCTTTTTCAAATAAAATTTCTTACAAAATCGTACTTACATTTACCGATTTTTGGGAATTTTTTAAAGGAAATCCTGTTTCGAAGAAAATGTACTCTTTTTAAAAATATGCTATTTTTAAACTGTCGCATGGAAAAACCTAACGGGCAAAAATTTTCCATCTTTTTACCGCTAATTAAACATTTTTCCGTTGGTGCGTATGTATTAGTGATAAAAGACTAATTCATAGGCTCATATTAGACAGACTCATATTAGAACTCAGATAGGTAGAATGGGAGAAGCCTAGCCATGTCAAATTCCCGGTAACTCGGTTCGTTGGCAAGCCCTGTGTTCATTTTTTTCTCTTTGCAGCGGGAAATCCCATGTCTGTTTTTTATTACTGCAGCGGGAGAGTTCTCATTCCAGCCTACTCATGTCCAATTTTCAGTAACCTGTGTATACCAACAGATGCCATGTTCATTTCTTTTTGTTGCAGTGGCAAGTCACCATGTTCTTTTTTATCGCTGCAGCAGGAGTCACATACCTTCCCTTTACAATCTCATACTGACGACTGGGCTCTATTTGTTTTTAGTAGTTGCGTAGGTATTAGCGATAAATGACTGTTAGATCACAGACAGGCAGACCAGGAGAAGCCTAGCTATGTCCAATTCCCGGTAGCCTCTATGCTATCTGGTGCTTTTTTTTTCTATTTTGCAGCGGGAAGTCCCATGTCTTTTTTTATCATTGCAGCGGGAGGATTCCAAATTAGCTACATGCAATTCCTAGCAACATCTGTATTCTATCAGGTGCCATGTTCATTTTTTTTTTCGTTGCAGCGGGAAATCACGTGTCCCCCTTTTTTTTTTTCATTGCAGCGGGGGGATTCACATTCCTTCCCTTTACAATCTATATTTAAGGTAAATGGCATTTCTCTTTCATTGCACGGGCAACGCTGATAGTATATATATATATATATATAAAGAATTAATGAAAGATTTATTTTTAAATAAAGATATGAATTAAGTTTGAAGGGGGGGGGGGGGAGAGGTATCGAGATAGCTCTGTAAAAATTTATGAAAATGGTTATTTTTATGATTTTTTTTTTCCAGTTTCCCACTAATGATAGAAATGCAATTTGCGTTTCAAACAATCAAGTCATCTTTTAACTTTATCCGCTATTTTTTTCAAGTCAATATTGCTAAAAATTTAATTTTTCAAAAACTTTTTAATTTGATGTTCTCAATTTGAAACAATGGCCATGTGAATAGTGTAACCTCTAGGAAAAAAATAATTATCTTTGTTTAAACAAATTTATGTAAATACCTAATGGCAACAACAACAAAAATATATATGGTTAGTTTTTAGAACAACAATGGTTACAAAAAAAAATGCGATATGTTAACGAAATAAATACTTTATCGATGAATTATGTAGTTGAAATTTATTTTTAAAGCTAATTAATATCTTTTGATGTAATAACCGCTACATTTCTTTTGGTGACACTGAGTTTGTAAGGATATGGCAAATACCGAGGACTCAGAAAACCTGTCGAATGGTGCTAATTCTTCGGAAACTATGAAGGTTAAGGTGAAAATCCCATCTTTCTGGGTAGACAAACCAGAAATTTGGTTTTATCAGATAGAAGCTCAGTTTAAAATTAATTCCATAACTAATGAAGATACTAAGTTTAATTACATTGTGTCACAAATGGAACCTAAGTATATAGACACTGTTTGGAACATAATAACTGATGAAGCTGAAAATAAATATTCATTGGCGAAAGAGCGTTTATTAAATGCATTAAAGAAAGTGAAAACAAAAGAATCAAACGCCTTTTCACGGAAATTGAAATTGGCGACATGAAACCAAGCCATTTATTGCAAAAAATGAAATCCTTGGCGACCAATGATGTTTCTGACATAATATTGAAAACGTTGTGGATGGAAAAATTACCGCATCATATTAAACATATATTAGTGGTTAGTGATGAAGGGATTGATAAACTGGAGATAATGGCCGATAAGATTTTTGACATACATTCCCAAACTGAAATATATGAGGCTAATTCAACCGAAGTTAAGAGTTCGAGCGCGTCGCCAAATACCATTTCACAATTATTAGAGAAGATATCTTCGTTGAAACAGCGAATTGAAGAGCTCCATTTCCATCATCAGTCAAATGAGAGAAGTCGTAGTAAAAATAGAAATTACAGATCATTGTATGGAGGCAGAAGCAGAAGTCGGAGGCGTTACAACCCGGACGGTAAACTGTGTTATTACCACTTTACTTTCGGATCAAGATGCCTTTCGGAAAAATGCAAACCGCCATGCAGCTGGGAAAAACAGGAAAACTTGATGGTGCAGCAGAATCCGAAGTAGCGGCATGTTCTGCTGCTGAAGATTTAAAGAATTGCCGTGAATTCAATTATAGACTTTTCACTATGGACAAGAAAACCGGGATAATATTTTTAGTTGATAGTGGTGCAGATGTAAGTTTAATTCCGGCTACATGTAATGACAAGGTAAGTGGCGATTTTAAACTTTATGCTGCAAATGGTACTGAAATCCCGTGCTTTGGACACAAGATTTTAACACTTGATTTGGGACTTCGTCGCGATTTTCAGTGGCCGTTTATTATAGCCAAAGTCAATAAAGGCATTTTAGGTGCAGATTTTCTTAACCGGTATAATTTATTGATTGATATTAAAACAAAAAATTAATTGATGGTGTAACTAAACTGAGCGTTATTGGTGAAATTACATCATCAGCCGATGAATCAACTGTAAGCACCTTAAACAAAAATAATAAATTTTCTGATATTTTGGCACAATTTCCAGAAATAAGAAAACCTGATTTACTAATTTCTAAAACAAAACACGATGTTGAGCATTATATAACTACTAATGGAAAACCAATTTATTCTAAAGCAAGACAATTAGATCTTAAAAGATTAGAAATAGCGGAACAAGAATTCGCTTTTATGCTTGAAAACGATATTATAAGACCATCAAAATCACCGTGGGCAAGCCCACTTCATTTAGTTGCAAAAAAGAGACGGCACTCTGAGGCCATGCGGAGATTATCGCCGCTTGAATGATATTACAGTACCAGATCGCTACCCTTTACCCAGAATTGAAAACTTCCACCATATTTTGAAAGGCAAAAATATATTTTCCAAACTTGATTTGCGTAAAGCGTATTACCAAATTCCAATAGCAGAAGACGATAAACAGAAAACGGCCATAATAACACCATTTGGACTCTTTGAATTCAACGTAATGAGTTTTGGATTGAGAAACGCCCCCTCAACTTTTCAAAGATTCATTAATGAAGTTTTTTTTGGACTGGATTTTATTTTCCCATCCTATGATATCTTAATAGCATCGGAAACTGAGGAACAGCACAAGAAGCATCTTACGGAAGTATTTACTAGAATTCAACACTATGGTCTACGTATCAACCTATCGAAATCAGTAATAAGAGTAGAGAAATTAGAATTTTTGGGTTATTTGATAACACCAAACGGCTTAAAACCTCTTCCAGAAAAAGTACAAGCCATAACAAATTTTAAACTTCCTGAAACTATTTACGAGCTTCGTAAATTTTCAGGAATGATTAACTTTTATAGACGATACTTAAAGGATGCGGCTAAAATTCAAGCTCCCTTAAATGAATACTTAAAAGGTTCAACAAAGAAAGATCGGAGGAAAATTTCTTGGACAGAAGAAGCAAAAAAAATCCTTTGAAAAATGCAAAGAAGATTTAGCCAATGCTGCTTTATTAACCTTTCCTAATCCAGATCTGCCATTAGCTTTATGTACAGATGCCTCTAATTTTGCAATTGGATCTGTTCTAAAGCAATATGAAGACGGAGACTGGAAACCAATAGCATTTTATTCCAAAAAGTTAAATGACACTCAAAAAGCTTATAGCACACATGATCGGGAACTTTTAAGTATATATCTTTCAATCAAACAGTTTAAACACATGCTAGAAGGACGAGAATTCACGATATTCACAGATCACAAGCCAATTACATTTGCATTTAAACAGAAAAATGATAAAGCATCACCAAGACAATTAAGTCATCTGCAATATATTTCTCAGTTTTCAACAAACATAAAATACATAACCGGGAAAGAAAATATTGTGGCAGACTCTATGTCTAGAATTGAATCAGTTTCGGACATCGATTATGACAAAATAGCAGATGAACAAATCAGTAATGAAGAATTAAAAGAATTACTAAATAGTAGCAAAAATTTAAATTTTAAACAATATCCATTGCCCTCTGGAAAAATAATTTGGTGTGATGTATCAACTTCAAATATACGACCGCTCATACCACAAGCATTTCGAATGAATGTTTTCCATAAAATACATGACTTGAATCATCCTGGCATCAAATCATCGATGAAACAAGTTGCATCAAGATTCATTTGGAAGAATGTTAAAAAAGATGTTAAAGAATGGGCTAAAACATGCATTGCTTGCCAGAAAAATAAAATTGTTAGGCACACACATTCTAAATTCTCCATGAAAGATTTAGCATAATTCATATAGATATAATTGGCCTTTATCCACCATTAAATGGGAATAAATATTGCTTAACTTGCATCGATCGTTTTACTTGCTGGATGGAAGTTATACCATTAGAAAATATCACCATGGAAACAATCACAAAAGCATTTTATGCAAACTGGATTTGTCGCTTTGGTATTCCATACAGTGTGATCACAGACAGGGGAACTCAATTCAGATCACAACTTTTCAGAAGTTTGGGTGTTATTTGTGGAATTAAAATGCAAACAACGACGTCGTACCCCCACAAAGCAATGGAAAAATTGAAAGACAACACAGAATTTTAAAAGCAGCCGTTAGAGCTCACAATTCAGTCAAATGGACCGAAACTTTACCAACAATACTACTTGGAATACGGGCATCTCTGCGTGATGATACCAACTGCTCCATTGCAGAAATGGTTTATGGTAAATCACTGGAGCTACCAGGAGAATTCTTTCAAGAACCCCAAACCAAAGTGGAGCCAGATACCTTCACTGGTGAACTGCGAAAGCAAATGGAAAAATTAAGACCAATTAAAAGCCGACGTAAAAGAAGCCAGAAAATATTTTTTCACAAAGATTTAGAAACGTGTTCCCATGTGTTTGTCAGAGTAGACCATGTTAAAAAAGCTTTAGAAGCCACTTATGAAGGACCTTTTCCCGTGATTGCCAGAAACGAAAAATATTATACCGTAAGAATGAAAGAAAAGGACATTACTGTTTCCGTCGATCGTTTGAAACAAGCTTATATTTTAAATCTCTTGTAAATAGCATTTATGTAATTAGTTCATTTTAAGTTATTAGCTTATATTAGTTCATTTTAAGTAACATTTATTTTTCTTCTGTATCGCAACTATGTTGCTTGGAAGGGGAGTAGTGTAACCTCTAGGAAAAAAATAATTATCTTTGTTTAAACAAATTTATGTAAATACCCATGGCTCACTGGGATATATACAGGCTGTCCAAAAAGCTCCGTTTTTCCGTACGAGTAAATTTTCGCTTCTTCGCCGATTTGTCGCTTTTACCCAACGAATCACTGTTGCCATCTCTGCCGGAGAAAATATGCCTGAAATCAAAGCTAAAAGTGTCCAGGAATGGATAACAATGGCCGCATTCGTAAACGCCAAACGAGTTGCACTCGTGCAACGAGTTTATCGTTTACGAATGCGGCCATTGTTATCCATTATCATTCCATTTTCCGAATGCGGCCATTGTTATCCCATCTTCGTGAATTAAGACGATGTCGTCCTTCTTGATGTTTGGTTGTGGAGTCTGCCATTTTTTTTGCGTTCTTGAAGGGAGCTGATGAAATCTCTCCTCCACCGCTTCCAGAAGCCTCGCTTGAGGTTCTGCAGGAGCTGCCATCGGTTAGTTGTTGTAATAGATGGATGATTGTCTGGGGGAGAAAAGAGAGTGTATCCTGAAAGGAAATGAGAAGGGGTGAGTACATCGATACAGTCAGGATCAGAATTTTTTACGTGGGTAAGAGGACGCGTGTTAAGCAATGCTTCTATTCGGCAAAGTAAAGTAGACAGTTCTTCGTAGGTCAGGAGTGTTTCGCCCATAACTCGTTTGAGATGAAATTTCACACTACGAATTTCTGCTTCCCAAATACCGCCAAAGTGAGGTGAGGCAGGCGGTATGAAGTGCCATTCAATAGATGAGCTTGAAAGATAATGAGCAGTCACTTCATTTTCTGGCAAAGAAAGCCAAAACTGCTGTATTTCGTTCAGTTTTCGTCGAGCACCTACGAAATTTGTAGCATTATCACTATAAATGTGACGTGGAGCACCTCGACGAGCACTAAAACGACGAAGAGCTGCTTTGAACGCGTCAGCTGTTAGGTCACTGACAGCTTCAATGTGTACTGCTTTTGTGGATAAGCATATGAAGAAGGCTATGTAACCCTTTGTAGTCTTTGAGCCACGACCTGGACTGAATTTCAACGGTATTGGTCCGGCGTAATCAGTTCCACAGTAGAAAAAGGGTCTCTCGAGAGTTACTCGACACTTGGGTAAGTTACCCATTAGTTGGGTTTTGGTGGAGGCCTTAAATCTGTGGCACTTCAGGCATTTATTAATGTGCTTGTTTATGAGTCTCCTACCACCAATGATCCAATAAGATTGTCGGATGATATGAGCTAATAAGGTAGGACCGGCATGCAGATAAGCTACATGACGTTCTTTGATCAGCAGTTCACTGAATTTGTGTTCATATGGCAAAATGATGGGATGTTTTTTATTAAATTGCAACTCAGAGTTCTGCAATCGACCTCCCACCCGTAAGAGACAGGTTTCGTCCAAAAATGGGGGAAGGGAGCGCAATTTGCTTTTGTTTGAGAGGGATTCTTTATCTTTGATGCGTTTTATGTCGTCGAAAAAATGACTTTTCTGAATCGATCGAATGACTGTTTCTTCGGCAAACTTGATTTCTGGAAATGTGAGAGGATTGGAGAGTATTGCCAAGTTTTTGTCTGGATCTTTACTATTTTCAGCAGATATTTTGAAGTTTTTTATGAATCTCTGGCAGAATGCTAAAATGCGAATTATTCTAGATAACAAGGAGAATTTTCGAAATAAATTATCAATTAAATCATTTGATGTACTAATATGAAGATTGAAGATTGGATCAGATCTTTGTTCTGTTTTTACAACGTCATCTATCTCTTTATTGCTTACTTCACTCCTAGGCCAATTAGTTTCGTCTAGTCGAAGCCATTGTGGACCACTGAACCACAAATTGCAATTTGGAAGATATTTCGGATCAATACCGCGGGATGCGATATCTGCGGGATTTTCCTTTGTAGGTACATGTCTCCAATGTTTAATGGGAAGAACGTCCAAAATTTGGGAAGTCCTGTTAGCTACGAAAGTTTTCCACTCACGAAAGAACAATCTTGGAATCAGTCCACGCGAAAACCGAAACGTTGTTGTCTTTGAGCGTATTTAATACTGACACAAACAGTTTTGATAGTAAATGGGCTGCACAGAGCTCCAACTTTGGAATGGATATCTGCTTGATGGGAGCAACTTCTGTTTTTGCGATTAGAAGTGTAGCTTTAGTAACTCCATTGTATGTTTGTCGACAGTAGATTACTGCCGCGAAAGCAAGAGATGACGCATCGGCAAAGCCGTGGAGTTGTACTTCGAAATCTGATGCCAGAGTGACAGATCTAGGAATGGAGATGTGATTGATTTCATTGAATGCTTCCTGAAATTTGTACCAATCATCAATTAGATGCTGCGAAATAGTTGTATCCCAATCTCCTTTGGTGAGCCATAATTTCTGATAGAATATTTTAATCGAAACAGTGCAAGGAGAAAGTAACCCCAAAGGGTCAAATATGCGTGCGGATTTCGATAATATTCGTCGTTTTGTTATAGGTGGTGTAAGTGCTAATGTTGCCTTAAAAACAAAAGTATCAGTGCTTGGATTCCAAAATAACCCTAAAACCTTCGAACTGACGTTAGAATCAGGAGTTATTTCAAAGTTTGCATTGTTGGAAGATTGACCTTGAAATTCGGCAAGGAATTCTGGTGAATTTGAATTCCATTTTCTAAGGTTGAATCCGTGTGATTCAAGAAGAGAAGCAATATTTTTGCACGTGGATATTGCTTCTTGTGTTGTGTGGGATCTCGCTAAAAGGTCATCCATGTATATGTTTTCTTGTAAAATTCGAGAAATGTTGGGATCTTCTGTGTAATCAAGAGCGATTTGTTTGATACAACGAGTGGCTAAAAAAGATGCTGGGACTAAACCGTAAGTTACAGTTTTTAATTTGTAAGTGCTCATTTCATATGTAGAATTGTACCTCCATAAAATTTGCTGATAATTTTGGTCTTCTTCTGATACTAAAATTTGCCTGTACATTTTTTCCACGTCAGCGGTGAAAACTATTTTGGGAAATCTAAAATTTATTAGAATATCAAAAATATCCCGTTGTATTTTAGGACCGACCCCTAAGATTGAATTCAAAGATAAACCGCTCGAGGTTTTGCACGAACCGTCAAATACTACCCTTAGCTTGGTAGTAGTACTGGATGGTTTGATTACTGCGTGATGCGGGAGAAAGTAATGTTGTAATTCGGAGTTATGGCATGCATTGCCATCTAGCTCCATGTGACCCAAAAGTTGATATTCACGCATGAAATCCATGTATTGAGTTTCAAACTCTGGTTTATCTTTAAATTTTCTTTCCATTGCAAGAAGTCGAGAAATTGCTGCTGGCTTTGAACTGCCAAGCTCCGATTTAGATTTATAAAACGGTAGTTTTACGACAAACCGATTTTGTGTATTTGTTGTATATGTCTGTTGAAAATGTGTTTCCACAAATTCTTCTTTCGGTGTGAGCATTTTATTTTTGGACTGAGGAATATCCTCCAGCTCCCAAAATCTTCTAAGTTCTTGGTCAATATTTATTTCGTAGATGTGGAGACTAGATACTGAATCAGTTTGCGTGCATTCGCTAGGCAATTTTCCCGAAACCATAAACCCGAAGATTGAATTCTGTGCGATCAGATTACCTTGAACACAATTTACATGACCGGGAAGCAACAGAGAAAAAAACACATCTGATCCCAAAATACAATCAATTCTGTTTGGAATATTGAATGTAGTGTCTGCCAACTGAATGTTTTTAAAATGCAATAAATGCTCTTCATTTATTTTCGAGCTCGGTAATGGAGCTGTCAATTTATCTAAAATATATGCGTCCACTCGGATCTTGACCTGCGAGTCATATGGAGAAAATAATTCCATGTTTACACATCCTTTTGTGACCGAAATATTCCGGTCAGCTAGACCTTTTACTGGAAATCTAGCGTTTTTCCTGGCGATTCCTAATGAGTTAACTACACTCTCTGTGATGAAGGATGATTCACTGCCGGAATCGCACAAGACTCGAAGTTTATGGGCCTGGCCCGATGAATCATTTATTAATACGCAGGCTGTTGGTAGGAGCGAAGATTCTTTTCGATCCGTATTAATGAGTGAGTTATTTGCTTGTAGTATGTTTTGACTAACCGCTTCTCCAGCTGGGCTGACGCCAGAAGCTGATGATGGCTCAGAGGCCTTTAAAGGGGTTAAAACTGAAGTGCGGAATGTTTGGAAATTCTCGTGTAAGCTTGAGTGATGTTTTTTATCACAGTAATGACATGAATACGGGGATGGCAGGAGGAATTAGAATGTTTATCAGACAAGCAGTTGGTACATAACTTATTTTTGCGTACGAATTGATTGCGTTCTTTGATCGTCATTTCTTTAAATTTGCTACATTTAAAGAGCAAGTGAAAGGGCATTTTTTTTACACAACAAACATTTCGCTGCGTGATACACTGGTTTTGAAGCGTTAACCTTTGGGTTTTTATTTTGTGACTCATTATCACAGTACAATTCTAGAGAAGCGCATTTATCGTTAATAAATTCAATGAATTCTTCGAATGTGGGAAAATCGTTGTTAACTGTATGTCGTGCCCATTCTTCGCGAGTTTTTGGGTCAACTTTCTGTAATAATATATAAATGAGCCAAATGTCTCTAGAATTAGCTTGTGTGTCTATTGATTTAAGCCCGCGAATTACCTCGTCGGAAACATCGGCAAGGCTTCGCAGATTAATAGCATTTGCCTGATTGAAAGCTGGTTGATCAAAAAATGTTTGAACTAAAGAAGAAATTATTTGTTTTTTCCGATCGTATCTATTCAAAAGCTTATCCCAGGCTTCTTTGTAACTAGCCTCGGAAATTGGAATGTGTTTGATTATAGCTGCAGGTTCGTCAAGTAATAGGCCTCTTAAATATGAAAATTTCTGAATGGTTGACAAACTATCATTATTATGAACTAATGATGTATATAAATCTTTAAATGAAGGCCAGTCTTTGTAATTGCCATTAAATGACTGAATATTCACTCTCGGTAGTTTAAAATTGTTGATTTGGCCGTTAGTATTAGAATTACTAGATGCAAAATTTGTAGTACTGATATTATTAATGCATAATTTTTCAAGAGCGTCTTGTAGTTTGGCTTTGGTTTCGTAATATTTATCTTCAATTTCTTCCATTTCTGATTGTTCTAGAGGAAGATTTGCGTCCGCTTTGTCAAAATCATTATATATTGATTCAAGTTTTTCGATCTTGTTGTTAAGATCATTTTTTTTTTTTTTGAATGTCTGATTTTCATTGTTGATGTAATTGTAAATGCGGGTCAAAGCTCCTTTCGCTCTGCCTCGGATAACAACTGCGTTTTTCTCGGCATCTTCCGCTGAATTTATTGTTTTGTTTTTGTCATCCATTACGCGTGTAATGGAAAGAATGTGAAATTACTTGCGATCAAAACCAAAGACAAACTATTGCAAAAGGAAAAAGTACTTATCTTTTTTCCAGTCCGTTCATCCGTTAATCTCGCCGGTGCCTTCAAAAAATGTTGCGTCGTTGCTTAGTGGTGTGTTTTATCAATAAAAAGAATATGCGAACTTTGTATAAATGCAAAAATCTATAATTGAATCTTGGTTACAATAAGTAAATATTTACAAATATTACAAAACATGAAGAAAATAATTCTGCGAAGTGAGTATTGGCTAAGGAGCCAAAAGTTGTCGACCATCAAGTCGTGCGGTTGTAATGCGTATGTCAAGTGTCTATGCAGTTCAGATTGTCTGTGAGTCCAAGTGACTGGAGCGCCACTCAAAAGGCGTCACGGGATGCGTATGTGCGGGAACAGGTGGTGTTAGGACAAAATTCAAAGTTAAATAAATTCCTGCCCCTTATAAAGACCTCCTGAAATATTTGCTTACCTTTTTTCCTTTATTAGAAACGTAATTAGGTAACAGAAGTCCAATTAATATTTGAATAACTTTTGTCAACGTTAAAGCTATTACGCAATCGATCTTGGCGATTACGCAATCGTAGCGTGTGTTCAAAACACAACCTTCTCGGCCGAGATTTTCGTCCGAAATGAAGTTTCTACCTTTTGCCGCTAGGCGGCGCTCCTCGGACGATCGCTATATCCTCTCGCTTCGTTCCGGCGAATCGCGGACCTAAACGGAAGCTTCTCTGCTCTGCCTTTCATGTATAAATACAACCGCTTCAGCAATGTCTTAGCGCTGCAGAGCTGGGTAAGCTTGTTTTTTTGTTTGTGTCGTAAGAGGAGTTAGTTAATAATGTGAAACCGGTGACTATAAAAGTTGTTACAAAATTAATTTTAACTCTTTAGATCCCAGCCCCGTGAAAATCTCTTAGCCTTTCTTTCCCAAGGAAACGGCCGAAAAATGTCTTCCCCCATCGGAGGAAAGCGGTTCCTTTATCACTGAGTTTTGACAGTTCAGAACCTCCCTTTCTTGACCAGCAGTTAGGGTTACTTTCAGTGTGCTTGCTACCGCCATAATGATTGATTAGAAGTCGGATACGCGGATTACCCGTTTCCCCTCTTCCTTAAGTTCCCAAACCTCAAGGGGTGTAACCTAATCAATAACTCACGAATCGGGAGGGAAAGCACTGGTTCCAATACGGCTGGGCCGTTTCGGGGACACATATGGGCGAGCCGATACGGTCCCTAAAGAGTTAATGTCTACATAATGTTTTTAATAGTCCAGTAATGTGAAAATCTTAATTGCCCTGCCCTTTTTTAAATTTTGATATTTTATGCTGATTTACTTCAAGTGATGTAATGCTCTGGAAGCAAATGAATAAATGAAATTGCTTTTTTTTTAACTTTTGTCTTCCACTGCTTATCACTCTGCTACACTGCACTCTGCTGAAAGTATAAGAATTTATTAGAATTGTCACGTAAGTGACAACAGGTGGCGTGGCGGAGCAGTCCTCTACGTAGAGGAATAATTCAAAAGGTTGTTCCACATATGGTACCAGGTGCCTTGTAGGGTTAAAAAAGAAAAAACTCTTATTTGAAAAAAATGTTTATTTTATTTGAAAATTCCTCAAAAGTATTATTTATTAACAAAATTTATAAATAATTAACAAAATGTTCCCAATAACAGAAAACAAAGCAATGTGTTCCCAACATTTGGTAGAATACAATTTTTCTTTTTCTTATTTTCTTTTGTAAGAATGGAATAACACTGGAAACAGTAGTTCTATAACCATCTCTATTTTCTTGGTTGATGAATAACAGAAGGTTTTCCACCTGCAGGTCTGTAATCATGAGATGGTAAAGGCTTGTTATGGAATGCTTGGACTGCTTCTGTAGGGAAATCTGCATCCCCCTGTAAAACGCAAACAAATTATTTCATTTATGAACAGAATTAACACAGCCACCGATTGAGTTAAATTCCTGGGTATTTGAATTAAAAAGCGAATCGATTTTTAAAATCTATAGAATTACACATTGATCTTATGAAATAACTATGACCTTGAGACTTATATATGAATGATATTAACTTAGTAAAATGTAACGATGTGACATTATAATATGTTAAGTGAGCTTCTGTAAACTAAGCTTAGCTATTTGAGGAAGGACTTAATGATTTAAGTATTAATCATGGTTTATACTCCTTGAAATTCCCTGGGTTTTCCCAGATACATTTTTATAAATTTCAAGGTTTATTGAAACAGATATAAAATATAATTAATCAGTACACCTATAACTATTTGATATTTTCAAACTTCACACTCTAAACTAACTACAACTGCATTATCTGATATTACTACAAGAATAAAAGTTACCAATGAAGCTTGTTGAGGAACTTAATTGAAACTGGGAAAGAAAATATAATGCCATCTGTCAATTGGGATTAAACATGTTCTGTTTTAAAGAACAGATAGCTGTTTTGCTCCAAAGTTTAAAAAAAAAAAAAAGATCTTCCAAGTTAAGCTGGAAAATCTCCAGGATATCATGAAAATAAGTACTTTTCCCCCGAGATAATTGACAAAAGAATTTTAAATTCCGGAGCATATGAAATCTGTTTAATATTACTGCTTTGATATTACAGCCCTATATCTCTTGCTTACACACTTGTGGGATCGCATAAAGTGTAAGGATGGCTACTGGATATAGAAGAATAAATGAAAGTGCAGATGTCTGAGGCCCAGGTAGACTGAAGCGAAAAAGTATTGCACATCAACATGAAAGGCTGAAATTCTGTTTATCACCGAATTAATGTATGGGGCACATTTTATTATTTGACAATTTTCTTGTACAGGGTCCATATAAAAATTTAAATATTGCATTTACTTGGATATAAACTACTGACATTGTTCGATACCAAGAATTCTGTACCGTGCTTTACATAACTTTGCAATTTATTGTATGAGTCTATAATCAATATTTAAGGAATAAAAACTTAGATCAGTGTTTTTGGGATTCTCTCCACCTTAAAATTTCTTCTATTTAACATACTTTTGCATAATTTAAATGCTCAAGTACATTTTCTACATGCTTTATTTATAGTTTTATCAGTACACACAAATGTTTAAGTTCATAAACTACATGCAAATATATTTTATTTAAGTTATTTTTGAAAGTCCAACACTTTAGTCATTAACATTCATTTAATAATCTATAGTATCTTATTATTATACCGATACATTTATTAATAAGAGAAAAAAAAATATATTTGTAAATTTTACATGCTTTACATACAATAATCTGTGTCACAGACCTTTATATATATATGCATTTACAGATTGGTATCGGTAAATGCATATATATAAATACACAATATTTATACATACATATTACCTCAACTATGCTTTAAACATACAGCTATTCTTCTTAACTTTTTGCATGCATGCACAAAAAAATCTGATGTAGACACCACATTACTTCCTTGTACGTCTATTAAATCAAAAATATTTTCGGTGCACTTCATTTAAACTTATTTTGTTTGAAAGAGGTGAAATACTGCAATGATACTAAGCTTTGACGATTTCTACCCAAGTATTTCTGATATCACCAAGCTGGGTTCAATTTGAAAGATCTGTTTTTGACACTTATTTTGGCAATATTTTGCCGAAAGCCAACGAGTTTGAGATAGTTTGCAAGATTTTGGGGATAGCCAAAGTAGTTGATCACAGACTTTCAATGAATTGAATGCATCCATACATCTTAATGTATTTAAAGTCATTTGGGTGACCCTGTAAATAAATTACCCAGTGAAATCGAAAAAGAGATGCACAGTCAGATGTTACAATAGTTCTAAATACAGTAGGGGGACCCCAAATCCGGAACTTTTTCTACAAGCAAAAAATTTTTTTTCAAACATGCTACATATTTCCACCCAATTTTAATTGTAACTATCGTCAAATCCATAGGAAATAATCCTAGCTCGGCTCAGTAAATTTGCTTCCAAATTTCTAAATGGCATAACACATTTTTTTACATACTATATTATTTTATTATTTTTTTTAAACAGGGATATTTAATCATGCATGTATACTTAAAGCTTTAATTTCAGTTAACATTAACGTCCTAATGGAGTCTAAAACACGGTAGGACCAATAATACACCCCCCCCACACACAGAAGACCTCCAGAAATTGGTAGAGATTGCAGCAGGTATCCTATAATCAGGCATGAAAGTGACTAAACACAAAAGCTGAACTTAATGCGTGGCATTAAAAACTAGGGGGGGGGGGCTAAAAAATAGCTATTAAAAGCAATTAAATTCATGAAATGTATTATAAAAGAAAAAATTCTAAAAAAAGCAAATAATGTATGTATGTAAAAAAATAATTTCAATTCAAAATGTTAAATTAAATAATTACTTACCATCCACAAAACTAATTTAGCTTTTTTCAGTTGTTTTTTAGCAACCAGATCTTCTAACTTTCTTTTATTTTAAAACCTCTTACTATTTATATTTTCTTTATTTAGTTCCTTTCACTTCCTTTCTCTTTCAACTTGTTTTTCAATCAATTCTTTTTTATACAGAGCGTGCAAATTTCTAATGTTTGTACTTAACTGTCTGCTAATGACATCATGCAAATAATCTTTCTTCTTAAAGAAGTCAATCGCAGATTTTCCCTCACTTAAAGTTTATACTTAACTGTCTGCATTGACGAAAAAGTCTCTACTTTCATATTACTAGATTCTTTGTCCAAAACATTGTTCATTATGCTGAAGGCACTCTCTACCATGAGGGCCATGAAGGCACTACCATGAGGGCCATGAAGGCACTCTACCATGAGTTAATCTCTTGAGGGCCATGAAATATACTGAAAATTGCCTTTACTATTTTTTCGAGAGCATTATATTTTTTGTCTTGAAAACTTTTGTCCAAACATCTATGGGCAAAACATTTTCACATTCATCAAGATAGGATGGTAAAGATTTATCAACTTGATGCATATGTATATTTAGAGAATACTCATTGAGATCTTCATCAAGTAAAACATTAGTTATTAATTTTGGTATAGTCTTCAGCCTGTCTAAAGTTACAGAATGCCCTCTAGCAATTGGATCAATTGCTGAGATGCATTTTAAAACGGTATTTTGCAAAGGCAATTTCTTTTGCAAATACTGGGCACTCTGTACATAAGCCTGATTGGCTTTTTCCAAAAAATCTTCTATCATAGCTTCCTTTACATTCTTTTCTACAATAGATTCAGCTGAAGAACCTATGAGCATGCTATTTCTCTTTAGCAAATTTTCTTCTGCTGAAATATCTAAACTCAGCAGCTGTTTTACTGACTTATCTCTCAATGTTTCTTGCTTCATGAAACATGAAAGAAAATTTAAAAATAGTTGTTTCAGTTCATCATGAAGTTTATGGATAAGAGGTTGTTTAGTCTGAAACAGGCAGACATATTTTTTCAGTAATGGCAGTGCAGCTGTATGAAAATGCATTATGAGTAATGTCTTCTTTCTTTCTGGAAAAATTTTTAATGCAATCCTCCCTTTCCTAAGCTTTGTCTTCAGCAGTATAACTTTTTTTCATCAAATAGTTATGAATTTGTTTAATTTTGTTTCTTCCTTCAGCATGAACACACTTCTCTTTATACAGGGTTCCAGTGCTAACGCTGTCCAATGGCTATTTCCTAAACTGTTAGTCAGAGACACATAGTTCCAATTGCAAAAATGCTTTAAATTGTATAATCTATTATATCAGAAACAATCAAAGTCAATAAATCAATTTCTATAAAAATTAAGAAATTTAAATTTTTATACGGTCCCCTGGTCCTATCGGTTATATTTAGAAAGATTTTCTTTATGCAATTTCATGCACAATAAAAAAAAAAAAATTCGTCCTTCTACAACCAAAGTTCATCGATTTACGAAGCAGCAAATATTGTGACTTAAGTCACTTTTCCACGTTTAAAAATGTCCCGTTATGGTAAACCGTTAAGGGACCATATAAATACTGAAATTTTAAATTATAGGTTTTAATTTCATTTTCTGGCGTAATGCCGAAAAAGAAGCAAAACTAATTTTAGAGTACTGATCTTCAAGCAGACAGTGCTTTATTATCGCATGGGCAAATCGGGACTTTGCCCAGGGCCCCCCCCCCCAATTTCAAATGTTGCTTTGAAATATTCTTTTTTACATCAAAATTTTATAAAAAATGAAACAAATTTCATAGATCAGGGGCCCCCGAATCTATCAATGCCCAGGGGGCCCTGTTGGTCATAATCGGGCCCTGCAAGCAGAAGGTTATAGTCAAGCTCTATTAAAATCTATCTGAGGTCAGACTTACTAAATCGTATATAGCAGAGCCGGATCTAGGAGTGTGCAAGCCGGGGCCCTGCCAGCAAAGGGGCGCCAAATCGTCTCTCAGACAAAGAAAACTTGACAAAAAATAGGATGGAGGGGCGCCTAAAAGGTATCTTGCGCCGGGCACCAGTTCTGCTCGGTCCACCACTGGTATATAGTGTTACGAATTTTCGGGGCAACTCGCTGTTCTGGGGCTTAAAATAGTTCAAAATTCGTATTCTACGCTTCAAATAGATAAATTTTGCTTTTTGTTGCATCAAAATCCGTCAATTAGAACCGGAGATACGGAGGTTTCGGTTTCCCATTCAAATATATGGGGTTTCTAGAAATCTGGAGAAATATTGGTGATAGGGCTTCGACCTCTTCACTTTTGGGGACTTATTTTTGGCGCCCAATTTGGCAGTATTTTGCCAAAAGTCGCCAAGCTTGGCGACATTTTGGTTCATTTGGCGCAATTTTCCCTATGGGGCCTGTAAAGTTGCTTTTGCTGCATTAAAACCGCATAATAACCTATCATTTCTCTTCTATGACTTAATCAAAATTACCGCTTTATGTGGAATCCTCGAGAAATAGACTTTTCTGGAAGCTTCTTGTACCTTCTGCGTCCCCTATAAATTGAAGCGCTTCGGGAGCCCAGTTCCGTGCGAGTTGAATGCCTAGTGTGTGAAGAGCTCTCTCAGTGTGAGTACGCTTGATAGAAGCGGTGTTTCGCGCTTCTTTTCGAAGCTGTTTTTAAAGTGCTGTGTGTAAATTCTTCACTGTTGAGTCTTGAGGGATTATTAGTGTTATCCCTCGTATATTTCCACTGAATTTTACCTGTGGAAGTTTTTTATTTTGTATGAGAATTAAAGCCTTTGTGAGAGCTTCTGATCTAAGCGGACTGTTAAAAGCACATTACTGATTAAGTGTGCTTGTTAATTTTGTACAGCTGATTGTTCAACTAAGTTCTAGAAGCAATAAAGTTTGTGTTCCATTCTGACAAGTGACTTTTTACTAGCACTTTCTACACCAACTGGACTTTAGAACGATGAACCCAGGAAACTAGCAGAAGATAGGTAGCATGAAGATGTGTAACATAAGAGTGTGCTACGAAAAGTACAGGAAGAGTTTTCTGTATGAGTGCATATTCTGATTACAGTCAAAGGAAGTTATTTAATGCCAGTTCATTTTAAAAACCTGTTTAAAAAATTCTATTTTCAGCATAAGCTATATTTTAATATTACTTTATTGGATACACATTGTTAAACGTTAATCTTCTTTATTGCAATCTATATTCATAAAATAGTTAATGAAATTGCTAATAAATATTACAAAGCTCAGACCATGTACATTAATTTTTCTCAAATTCATTTTGTATACAACCCTTATTTCACAGCTCGAAAAGCGCTCTAACTTTAAGCAGCTGTAACTCGATGAATTTTGGTCGTAGAAGGATGAATTTTTTTTTTATTGTGCATGAAATTGCACAAAGAAAAATTTTCTAAATATAACCGATAGGACCGGGGGATCGTATAAAATTTTAAATTTCTTAATTTTTATAGAAATTGATTTATTGACTTTGATTGTTTCTAATATAATAGATTATACAATTTAAAGCATTTTTGCGATTGGAACTATGTGTCTCTGACTAACGGTTTAGGAAATAGCCATTGGACAGCGTTAGCACTGGACACCCTGTATATTGCAGTTAATATGGAAAACTATCTAACTTTTTCAACTGTAATCTAACTGTAAAAACACATTAAAATCCGTATGTAGCACTATCGGTGGCGGCCACCACCTTCTTCAGCATAGGTCTTGGTTCCAAATGGCCAGCTCTATCTTCCTCAGCAGGGCGTTCCACCCAGGATCGATCTGTGCATGCGTCATATCATTCACAGCACCATCTGTGGTTATAATCTGTAGGGCTTCCATATTTAGGGCATAATGACTGTTTTTGTAATTGGCGAGTTTTTGGCTATTGTTAAAGTTGATTTCTATGGGGTGTTCCTGGGCTATTTTTGCGAGGGCAGTAATGGTTTTATTGAATTTAATGTCAGTTTGATGTTCCTTTTTTCGGTCTTTGATTTTTCATTTTGTCATGCCAATATAGTAGCCCTGTTTATTGGTACTATTGTCTGTAAAGCTTAGTTTATAAATACCGGCGGTTTCATCAGGATTGATATTATCTTTATCACTGCGAATGCGTTTGAAAATATTTTGATTGGGTTTTATGGGTATTTTGATATTTTTCTTTGCGGCTTCATTTGTGATTTTTAGGGAGGCTCCCCTGCAGTAGGGAATGGCATTGGTAAATTTGAGTTTCGGATTTTGATAGTTATTAATTTGTTCCAGTTTTTTGATTCTCTTTTTATAAAGGCTTTTTATAAACCTTTATAAAAAGAGAATCAAAAAACTGACAATCAAAAAATGAAATCAAAAAATTTACTCCCGCTCAAATTCCCTTCCACTTCACGTGAGGGGAGGGAGGGGCGGAGAATGCAGTAGTCACGTAGCGCCTAGCCTGTTGCTAGGTGCCTAAAAACATCTGCTTTCAGCCACTACGCACTTTTCTAGTGTCTATTTTCGCATCTCAAAAATGGTCGCGTCGAATCTGAAACTTCGTTAAAATTACAAAATACAGAACAAATTAAAGATTTTTTAAATATAGGACATTTTTAAGCATTTTTTTTTAAATATAGGAAAAATAGGAAATATAGGACAACTGCGAGGCCTGGATACATAGAAAAAATTGTTGACGGCAATTTACACCCAAGTGTTTGTCACAAGAACATATCGCGCTGATAATAGAACCTGGTTCATCATACTTTGGCCATATGTCACGATCTGATTAAGAATTTCACTGGAAATTGGGAGAGTTTAACACAAAGTCCATTGATCTTGGGACCCTCACATGCATTGGCGGTGGTGGCGAATCATCAAATTCTAAAAAGAATAAAGGCATCATCCGAAATCTAGAAATGCAGTTCTCTAATTTAACTAAATCTCCGCAATGTTGTAGTATTTGCCAACTTCACACCGTAGCAAACAGCCACTCCGAAATTGGCTGTCTATCCATCTATCAGATGGCGGTTTCTTACGATCTAGATTATTACACTAGACATAAAATGCCAGTTTGATTTGAAGTCGAGCTTTACATTATTCATTAAAATGCATGCTCCAGTAATTGGATGCTTGGGCTGGCACGGGCAGGACTCTGATCACAGGCAAATCAACGAGGTGGGCATCTTGGGTAATGTAGCTACGACTGTGGTTGTACTAGAGAAGAGCTGCGAACGCTACTATTTTTCAAGGGGACTAATTCATTAAAAATATAATTTTTGCTTTCTACACGTTTTTGTAAAAAAAAAAAATGCATATTTTTCAGATATTTATAGATTTCAAGCTTCTTGTGCAACTCCTAGAAACTGTCACAGCGTATTCAGATTTTGCATACGTCTTATTAATAAAAATATACAACTTCTAAAACCTCGGGAGCTTAATAATTCGGAAAAGAATTTTTTTGGTCGATTTTTAAGAAAAGTCATATTTTTAAAAAATTTTTAACTGTCAAGCTCAATGCGCAACCCCAAAACGTTGTTGTAGGACATTCAAATTTTACACACGTCTTATTTATATCAATTTACAACTTTTGAGACCTCAGGAGATGAAGATTTCAAATTTTTTTTTTTTTTCGATCCACCCTATTGTACATGGATTTATATGAACATGCATACATGAGATGAGATGCATCGCAAAAATTCTTAAAAGTAAATTTAGAGGTAGTCAAAAACTGTTTTTTCGTCAAAATTTGAAACAGAATTTTTTTGTGATCATATTACTTTCTTATGCTTCGTACCAGGAAGCAAAAAAACATACTTTTCTCAAAGTAGTTGCCAAACATCCCTATTTTTAATAGAATGGTTTTTATCACTAGGCAAAAATGTGTCAAGCCTACAAGAAAATTTTTACATTCTGCCAAGCATAATAAAAAAGTCAATAAAAGACTGACTTACCCTAGTAAGTGCTCCTGAGATCACCAAATGTTGCTTCGGTGGGCTGAAATAAAATGGATAGAATGAATATTTAACATAGATTATAGAATGGATATTTAGATAGACATAAGATATAAGAATGAATATTTAACAATTTTATCCCATATTATAGCTCTTTACCTACTGAAAAAAGTTTAATGCTATTTTTGGAAATTACTGTTTTATTCACATATAAACAGTTATGCATACATAGGGTGGTAGGACTTAATCCTCTCAACTCTACTAGCTTTCTGTTATGTAAGGCTTTGAGCTTCTTCAATAAAAGGGGTGTAATATATATTCAGCACTTTTTCTGACTATCTAGTTATCATGTCAACAATGGTTTGGCAAGACAATAGTAGTTAAAATTATAAAAAGCCCATAAAAATGTACATTAAATGTCTAAAACATTGCAAGTACTTTCGGCACAGGAACCCCGGCTGTATTCGGGCGTTGACTGCTGACATTTCTTCTGGAGGAGTAATTTAAAGATTTTGTCCACTTGTGCATGCATCACATTCATGGCTTATTTAGAATCCACAATTTTAAGAGGTTGACGCATGCACAAGTGGACGAAAGCTAGGAATTACTCCTCTGGAAGAAGCAACTTCAGCAGTCAACACCTGAAAACAGGGCGCGAAATTAGCGGTCGTTAGTCATATTTTGCAACTGTAATTTTTGTTTTGACGACCCAGATTTAAGAACCAGTCGTCATTTTTGACGCCTAACATTTTGCCCGAGACAGGTGACTAAAAAGCGATTATTTTGGCATCGGACGACTCCGGCGACTTTTTAAACAGAAATACTGCAAAAAACGAATATTTTGCAAATTCTGGGGACTTTTTTTACTGTCTAAACAACTATTTTTCAAAATGTGCTGAAAAAATATAAATGTAAATTTCCGTGAAAAAAAACCTTTTGCTTTTGTAAGCACCGCACCGTGGCAGAAAGAGAACGATCCTCTGCAGTCTTCTATGGTTGAAAAACGCGTGGAAGACCACTTTCTTATCTTCCGTGGATGTGTAATCATTTAAATCACACTTTTTAAAATGTAAACAAATAGAGGAACTTAAAGAAATTTAGCCATAATTTTTGAACTCCATGTATATTAATATGAAGTTAATCGGAAGAAACTATGTTCGCGTTCGCCATATTGGATTCTTTCTGCAAATGTATTTTAGTGGTAGCTCAGCTCGTATGGCACGGCGGTGTGGTAAAATGCTATGATAATACTCGATATCAATATTGATGAACGCGCGAGATCCTTTTAAATAAGGCAGTCTAAAAGTTATTTGGATTAGTTAATATTCGTTAATTAAATATAATTATTTACCACGGGAGAGTACAGTTTACGGCCCGGACGCCATCTTGGATTTTATTTGCAGCGCCACAATAACGGATGGTTAAGTGCAGCAGTTCGTGGCTGAAAACAATACATGGATTGACTGCAAATAGTTAATGCAATTTCGTGAAAAAACGAAACTGCTATTACTGTGAAAGATTTATTTATTTATTTGTGTGTGTGCGTGGGAAAGGGGGGGGGGGGGTTGACATATTAGCAAAACGTCTGGATTTTTGGAAAATCTAAATTTCGGACTTCCGGCCTAAATTAGGATAATTCAAATAAAAATATTATTTGAATAAAAATTTTATTTGATGATTTAAACAAGATTTATCTTTTTAAAATAAACTCCTTTATGAGATAATGTAAATAAAAAAACTTAAATTGGATTAGTTATTTGAAAATATAAAAAAAAACCTTTTTATTTGTTTATTTAAACCTTTTTATATGTTTTAAGTAATTTAATTAAAAATAATTTTGTTTTAATTAAAAATAATTTTTAGTCAGATAAAAGAGCTATGTAAAATAAATCCTTCTTGGCGACATTAAAAGCTTTCATAGACCCTCTCCCAACTTCAGTTCAACCCACTGAGAATACAAATATACATATTTCCACAATTTTAACATGCACTACCTGTTTGCTTACAGTGGTGGTTGATCAGGCGACATTTTGAAGCTAGTACACGTATACTGCATAAGTTTATCTACCATAGGCAATTTAATTATATAGCAACAATTTATAAAATACTTCTAAACTAAAACTAAAGACCATGTTCTTGTAAAATGTATCATAATACTTTATTCTGGATTCATAGGTGGAAAGCTATAAAAATCGATTTTATATTTATTTACTATTTATTACTATCTTAATTTTAATAGTCCTGATCTTCTTAATTATTACTGTACATAATCATTAAGCCTACCTGTTTATAGTTTATGCATATAAACAAAACAAAGGTTTTCAAAACTGCACCTGAAAGAGACAGTTTGGCAACCAGGAAAAAAAAGTTAGGTGCCATTGATGCCTAGATATTTTCTCCCAATTTCTCACCCTGCCTGAAAACAGCCTGTGTCAAAAGCAATTGCGATGTTTTAAATTTTTAACATACATTTTTACAGATTTTAAGTGACTGTCTTATTATATAAGACACTAACGTATGCGGCACAAAAATCAATGATATTTCTATCCTGGGCATGGCAACAATAAGATGTAAACATTAGCAGGTGCATTTCCGTTTTTCTGTTATGATAACATCATTCATTGCCAATTCTGCCAAGTTAAATTATTTGTACCTGTTGCCTTTAAATAAAGTAATAAAGCAAAACAATCTATTTAAATATGTCACAATGCAGTACTAAAAATCGATGATATTTCTATGCTGGGAATGGTAACAACTAGATGTAAACATTAGTGGGTACTTTTTCATTATAACATTACTCACTGCCAAGTTAAATTATTTAGTTTTTTCTAAAGCTTAACTTAGCTTTAAAACCTAAGAAGAGTCTATTGACCACAAATTCTTTCTTGTAGGCCAGTACAGTTCAAATCTGCTATAAAAACTGTCCACAGAAAAGTACTTGTCACGAAGAGCAGAACAAGATAGAAGATGAATAAATCCATAAAGCCTTTCTCTGGGCACAGAGGAAAGTCAAGTGAAAGTGAAACACCAATTCTATAAAGGTGTCCCATAAAAAGTCACATGAAGTTAAGAGTCTAAAATTCGCAGTACACGACACCCTATGACTGGGACAATCCATTTAAATGAAGCGGTCAAATAATGTTGGAGATAGCTACTTTAAAGTGATAATGCAATGATGACGTTAAGACTGAGTTTAATCTATTAAAAAAAATGCAGTGGGTACATATTTTATACATAGGGACTGTGGTAGCATATTTTCGAGGAGGTCCCCTACATTGATGGCTGGACCCACTAATGTTTTTTTAAGAGGGTTGGGGGGGGGGTGTAGTGTGAAGGTCCAGTGATAGCATATTTTGAAGTGGGTTCCCTACTGTGATGGTCAAGCCCACTGATTTTTTTTTTGTTTGTGTGTGTGTCTCACAAAGGACCAGCCGTAGCACATTTTTGAGGGGGCCCCTGTTTATTTTTAACAGTTTGTTATTTTTTACTTTAAATTATCGCTCCATTTTTAAAAATCTGTTTTTTTGTTAGTTTTGAAATGCTAATAAAAAAATAAAGCAAAATTCGTTCTATTATTATTTATCCCTGTTCCTTTTCAAATGTGACCAAAATATTTTTTGCAATTATATTCTTGAGTCTTTTCATAACTAAACAAATGTTGACTTTATATATTAACATATTCTGACTGAACCGACTATCTAATGCAAAACCTTTTCTTTCAAATAGCACTGGTTATTCTAGAGATAACACTCATGTAAGGTGATTTTTGTAGTTGGCTACAGTGTTATTTTCTAAGCTCCATTGTATGTAGATGAGTTCAGTGGCGCAGAGAGGGAGGGGGAGCAGGGGAAAAATCCCCAGGGCCACAGCTTGCGAAGGGGCCCCGTTTTTTCTGTTTGTATGATACTTAATTGTGTGTGGTCAATTTTGTAAAAAAAAAAAAAAAAAAATTGTCCAAATTCGTATTATGTCCGTGGATGTTTCAAATTAATTTTTGAATGAAATTACAAAAAGCCAGCTAGAGCACAAACCACCTGCTTGACAAAAACAAGGAGTGTTAGTGATTCAGTCTTTTGCAAGAAAAGTAGACATTGACGATGTTATTAAAAAATTTGTCATGACTAAAAGTAGAGAAGATTTATTTAACAAGAAATATTTTTTTTTTCCGAGACACATTGTTAAATAGTGGAAGAAAGGGTATAGCTAGAGCAGAGACTATGTGCCCACTCAATCTCCGAAATTTTGAATTTTCCTTAACAAAATGTTCAAGATCAAGACTTTCGATGAGAAATTTTGAAATTTCTACTTTCTTGGCCTTCTCAATTTTTTTTGGCTACTTGCTTGCATGGAAGTATGAATAAAAATATTAATTTTTTCAATATTGAGGAAATGCCATGCAAAAATGTTAACGTTTCAAATACAGTTTCTCTGTGGAGGTGTCGAAACCTTCAAAACAAAATGTTGGTATTTTTTAGAGCATGGATGTTTATTAAAGTATAATACTCTTTTAAACTAATAATTTTAATTCTATTAATTATTTTCCAATTACTATTAATTTAAAGCTTCTTTAAATGATTAATAATTTTAAAAAGGAATAAATGATTGATCTAATACGACATCAAAAGGATTCCTGGACAGCAAAGGGACCCCTAAGATTTTTTTCCCCGGGGCCCCGACTTAGCTCTCTGCGCCTCTGGATGAGTTGTCATGACTGTCCAGTGACTCATTTATTAAGATTTTATAACATAAAAGAAAATACGTAGCTTATTACAATTATTTCAAATTTGCATGATTTAAGCTAAAAATAATTTAACCAATATGGCACTGGTCACTACATTGTTGTAAAGGCAAAAATATTTCATTATTCTTCGATACACGTGAATATTATAAACGTAGTGTGATGTTATATAGCCTATGTTCATCAGGGATAGTATAGCTTTCTATTAGTGAAAGAATTTTTGGAATCTGCTAAGTAGTTCCAGAGATTACTCCCTACAGATAAACAAAATTTACCTCTTTATTATATTAGTATAGAAGAATATCAATTTACCTAGGACTAATAGCTACTTCTTCCTCCTCTTCATCCATATCCTTTTTTACATCTACAGGCTTTTCATGCGTCTGAGCTTTATGCTGAGTAATACGCATTCCACCGGCTTTAACTGTAAAATAAATAAATTTAGAAAATGGTATTTTAATTTTTTATGGCTAAATATATTTTTTATATAGGATGATTCTACTATAATTAAAGTAACATTTGCAATTGAAAATGGTTTTTAAAGAAGACAAACAATTTTTTTCTCAGATTTATTTCCACTTAAAAATAAATTTAAGATCTTTATAGATATGTATTACAAGAAGATCATAAGTAAAATCATAGTAGTAAATTGCTGGTCATTTCTATGTGACTAATACAGTGAAATTCCAATTTAACGTTTTGCTGCTTATAACATCACTTTCTGATTGTGCAAATTATTTTCCTATACTTGCAATGTTATAATTTATTATAATGTTATAAAACCACATTAATAAAATTATATTTCCCACATTTAACATTTAAAAAAATCTGATAGCCCATATGATGACTGAAATGCCTATGAGAACACAATTTTCTCAGGAATTGAAGCAATCCAAGCTGTGAAAGTAGTGAAAGCGTTTCTTTCAAGAACTGAAGGGCAAGAGACAAATTCACAAAAACTTCTGCGTGTTGAAAATGGAATGTGTGATGCAAACAGTAAAAACAAAGCACAAAGTAAAATAAGTTTTCTTTCTTTCTTCTTCTTCTTTTTTTTTTTTTTGAAAACTAATGTCTAAATTATCACAGAACAAATAAAAGATGTACAACAAATTACAACTTAATTCATTGGCAGCCATTTGTTTTTCTCTAATCCCAATTTAAAGTTTTCCTGCATAAAACATTCTGCATGTTCTCGGTCCCTTGAATGACGTTAAATCGGGATTTCACTGTTTAACATTTTAATTAACAAAGTTATGTTAGTCAGATCTGAGCTCTAAAATAACAAAATTACCAGATTTTAGAACTAAGTATCAAAACATGAACTGAATAATTCATATACATGATTCTATCATGCATGGTGTAAATTTGAAAGCAATTCCAATAACTTCATATTTAAATAAACAGAAACAAACATTTTGAAATTTTTTTATTACCATGGAATGATCCTATAGCCAATTTTTAAGTACAAGGGCCTTTTTTTATTTTTTAATATAAATAATCTATTTGAAATTTCTTTTTGCAAAACATTTATTATTCACAGCTTGGATTTTTAAAATTATTATTAAACTATTGAACACAAATTTATTAGAACCCAGTCTTGTGTGGATATTTTGTCAGCATCACATTAGGGCTGGACAATGTTAAAATTTAAAAAATCAATACTTTTGGCCTACATACAATGCAATATTAAGATTTATCAACATTTCTAAAATTTAACTCCAAAAGTACAGTTATCTCTAATCCTTTTCAATTGTTCTCTTAATTATAGCTCCATATTATAGTAATTATTCTCATAAATACAACAACAATAAAACAAAAACTTAGTAGGAAATATGCTCAGCAGCAACTTAATTATGTTAATATGTAGGTACTAGAGATGAGTTCGAGGTCATTTTTTGAAGCCCGAGCCCGAAGACTTTTAATCCAAGCCCGAGCAATATTATTAAAGTTGGAGACCGAGCCCAAAATTTCAGCTAAAGACAAATAAAATTAACTACTTTAATAGGATACGAAAACATTAATAGGATACGATAAATTTTTGAGCTTCACACACCTTCTAGTCCCCCGTGCCGCTATTTTTTGAAATAAGTACGTCTACTTATCCCATAATTATTTAAATGCAGAAAAACGCAAATCAACTAAGTCATTATAAAGAAAAGGATTTGATTTTGAAAGAATACGAAGACTTCAAATTTCGTGTGTTAAACGGATAAGATCTGCTTTTTAAAGTAAAAAAAGAACTTGAAAAGAATGGTTGTTTGTTTTAGAGAAAAGTAAAAACTTAAAACAGATACAGAATTGTATCCTAAATAAGTTTTAAATTTCATTTTAAATAAAGAATATGTGTCAGACTTGTTTATATTGCACATTACAGCAGTTATCTTATAATAGTAAATAAAACCTTTTAGAGCGGCCACCCCTTCTCAGTGACCAAATATTCTCGGTACGGTGGGGTGGGCACTTAGAGAGGTTTCACTGTATATGTATACCAGTAAAACCTCGCTATAACGATATTCAATACAACGATAAATCCTCTATAGCAATAAAAATTGTGGCCCTGCAGAATTTCCATACCATTTAATCTCCTCTTGATATAATGATACATCCCTCTAGAAGAATAATTTTTTGGGGTCCCTAAGTATTCTTGTATCGAGGTTTTACTGCATATAAACTCAACTCCAGTTAGTGAACCTCTAGGGATTATAGAATTTCGTACACTATATCCAAAGTTCGATAATACAGTATGGAACCTCTTATCCAGAAACCAGTTATCGAGAATCATTTTTCAATCAATTAAATTCCTATTTTTTTTCCAAAAGAAAAGCAAAAAATGAGTTTTTTTTAAATTTCTAATGTTTTTATTTTTTTTGAGTTCTACAGCTAGAATTTATAAAGTAAGCAATCTGGTGAGGTATTTTATTTATTTTTCTAGTGTGTGACTAAGTTTTCAAGAAGTTATCATATATTTACTACTTCCTCTCTAAATGATTATTATTTATCTTGATCATATTAGAGTTTTTTATATTATTCTAGTATATTAACAATTAAGGTTACTCTATATTTTTGATTAGAATTAAACATTTATGCTACCAATCAAATCAGTAGATGTCATGTTAATCCCCAACCAGTTACCCAAAAAATTCAGTTATCCAGAATACACCCGGTCCCAACCATTCCGGATAACAGGTTCTATACTGTAATACCGTAAGCGGGCGTCCATCACCAAGCGAGCTTACCATATGTAGTAAACAGGCATGGCAGCGTTGCCAATTGAGATTAGCTACTCGGCAACCCTTCCGTGGACTTTCGTTTTGTAATGTCATGAGACCGCGGATAGAAAGAATTATGCGATTGGTTGAACAAATTTCAAGGAATTTAACAGGCAAAATAGCTGTACTTGAAATCGGCGTGAATCGAAGTAGTGTCGTCTGCTTCTGCTGAAGTTATATTTTTTATAATGGTTATTTTTGAAAAGCAAAATTTCTAATTGGTTTTATATTAAATGTTGATAATTTGTGTAGAGCTGTAATGAAATTGGTTCTTTTTACGATGAGTTTTTTCTTATTTCTTTATCAAGTGAATTTCGACAAATATTTGAGAATGTTCGTTGTGAGGAATATGTATTGAGTGTGTGCTGAGCTAAAGTTATGCTTATTTGAATGCTTGTGATGGATTCATTTTGTGATAAACGGACGTCGTTAATGAATAAAATTTGAGGTATGTGGTGCTTTTATACATTTTTAGAAAGTGATTCCATCAACCTTTCAAGTTAATAGGCAAGTTGGAGTGTATAGGCTGATTAATTTTATTTTTTACCAACTATGCGAAAAATTCCAGAGCTGGGAATCGAACCCAGGACTGCCGCATAACGTGCGGGTGCTCTACCACTGAGCTACTCTGGGTCGATTCCCAGATGAAATTTCTCGCATGTGTGGTGCTTTTATTTATTTAAATGTTTATTCCTTGCTTTACGGTACACCGGTGTATAGTTGAGAATATTTATGGTCTGTGTTTTCATAATTATGTAAGGTTTTTAGTATGTTGTGTTATTTTTTTTTGTGAATTGGGATTAAAAAAAAAAAAAAAATTTAAGGTTTTAAGAGGGATGGTTAATTTTATTTGTTATATGGGTTTGCTCCCAATTTACAGAATTCCCGTAGAATTTTCAGGTTTAATATGAATAAATATGCAAGGATTTTTGAGATGTTTGTGATCAGATTTGATTCTATTCTGATTAATAGTGTAAATTTTGTGTTTTTAAGGTATTAAATTGCAAAAAATCATGTGTGTGGGGGGGGGAAGAGTGTGTTTATTATAGTGGTTTTCTGTTATTTATAAAGAGTGTTTTTAATATTTTATGAAAATATTTGCAGTATATTTTTCTTGAAATCACGGGCACAATTCAGGTTAAATATGAATCAATATATAAGTATTTTTGATTTGCTTGTGGGTAGTTGTGTGTGTGGAAGTAGTCTGTTTATTTGAGTGTCTTTCTATTAATTTTAAACTGTGATTTTAACATTTTAAGGGTAATTTTTGGTGTATAATTATGTGCAGAAACATATTTCAGCATTTTGCATATTTTGAAGGTTATGGTTTATTTTTTAACATACCCATAGCAAAATGTACATAAACAAGAGCTAGTGCTTTGTTTATGTACATTTTGTTTATAATTGCATTTGAAATATGTCTACAAATGTTTTAATGTGTTTAGATAAGTGTATTGTAGTTTTGGGTTTATTTTGTTCTTTATGTGTCTATGTATGCTTGTTTTGTTTGGTGCAAAAAAAAAGTCGCCATGGTTAGATGGTGACAAAAAGAAGTCGCTACTCAACCGGCACCCGCTTACGGTGTTATTCCCCAGAGTTCACTAAAACTGAAGTGTCCCCATGGTGAACAGAAAAACTTAATAAACTAAAAAAATAGTATTTTATGCTTGTACTGTGAATATTTATAAAGTAAATCAAACATAATTATTCACATTTATGGAAATAGTGTACATTCCTTAAAAGAAAAAATATTTTTATTTTAATTAAACATGAAAATAGTCTTATGTGCTGCTGCTTAGTGCAGACAGTTTTAATAAGCATTTTTAAGCCTTTTTCCAGCTTTTGTGCAATTTCTAGACTCGTTTCAGCATTATCTGAACATTCTAAAACTCTTACGGCAGTCTTTACATTCTGCATTGCTTTAGCAATTGGAACCTGTTCTCCTGTGCCATTATCTTCATCTTTTGCTCCATTTTCTACAGTTTTATTGAAGCATTTGATGCTGTCGACAACAGATTCATCCGCCTGAGCTTCATTTGTAATGACATCAGCATCAGCACCCATTAAATTGTCAGTCACAGGTGTCATCTGATTGATATTTGTCTACTCGAACACGAAAGAGAAACCCTTAATGGGGATAGGCATCCAACAATATCCACTCTACTGTTTTTGGAATTTTCAGAGTTCAATTTCTAAGTTCACTATACCGAAGTCATCGTTCACTAAAACTGAAAAATGCTATGCACATTCCTAATGCATGTGAATCAGGACTAACAATTTGTGTTCACCATACCCAGAGTTAACTGTATATAGACTTCAGATACTTTATAAACAATAACTTTCCTGCAGATACCAGCCCTCCTTCTTCTGGCTACATCCTTAAAAGGACTTACCACAGTCTACTTTTTATTAAGTTTGAAAGTAATCCTAATATTTGATTTATTAAATTTTTGAAATGGAAAAACATTAAATTTAATATGTTTTAAATGAACAGTTTAATATCATGATTTAAATCTGCTTAGAAATCATTAACATTAAAAAAATTAATATTTTTAATAATAAAAGCACCTTTACATACAAAACAATTAAGTTACAAAAGAACGCATTGATTGTTTTTTGAATGATTAAATTTAAATATACATATATATACAAGGGGCATTCAAAAAGTAAGTTACACTAGAACAATGTAGGTCAAAAAACACTTTATTGAGGAGTGTGCTACGATGCATATGACACACATACAGCACACTATTTCTCTACATAATCTCCCAGTCGCTGCAGACATTTGTCGGAACGTTCCACCAATCGTTCGATGCAGGGCGTGAAATTAGTGGTCGTTAGTCATATTTTGAAACTGTAATTTTTGTTTTGACGACCGAGATTTAAGAACCAGTCGTCATTTTTTACGCCTAACATTTTGCCCGAGACAGGCGACTAAAAAGCGACAATTTTGGCATCGACCGACTCCGGCGACTTTTTAAACAAAAATACCGCGAAAAACTAATATTTTGAGAACGTTTTTACTGTCTAGACGACTATTTTTGAAAATGTGCTGAAAAAATATAAATGTAAATTTCCGTGAAAAAAACTTTTGCTTTCGTAAGCACTGCTCCGTGGCAGAAAGAGAACGATCCTCTGCAGTCTTCTGCGGATGTGTCATCATTTAAATTGCACTTTTTTAAATGTAAACAAATAGAGGAACTTAAAGAAATTTAGCCATAATTTTTTACCTCCATGTATATTAATGAAGTTGATCGGAGGAAACTACGAGCTCGCGTTCGCCATATTGGATTCTTTCTGCAAATGAGTGTTTTAGCGGTAGCTCGGCTCTTTTGGCACGGCGGTGTGGGAAGATGCGATGATAATACTTGATTTAAATATAAAAAAAAAACTTTAAATATAAGAATTTTAATAATTAAGATGAAGTTCAGTTTGTAATAAAATTTGTTTTAAGTAATTTAATTAAAAATAATTTTTAGCAAGATAAAATATCTATGTAAAATAATAAATCCTTCTTGGTAACATTGAAAGCTTTCATAGACCCTCTCCCAACTTCTTCAACCCACTGAGAATACAAATACACATTTCCACAATTTTAACATGTACTACCTGTTTGCTTACAGTGGTAGTTGATCAGGTGACAGTTTGAAGCTAGTACACGTATACTGCATAAGTTTATATACCATAGGCATTGTAGTTATATAGCAATAATATATAAAATACTTCTAAACTAAAATTAAAGACCATTTTCTTGTAAAATGTATCATAATATTTTATTCTGGATGCATAGGTGGAAAGCTATAAAAATTGATTTTATATTTACTTACTATCTTAATTTTAATAGTCCTGATCTTCTTTATTATTACTGTACATAATCATTTACCTGTTTATAGTTTATGCATATAAACAAAACAAAGGTTTTCGAAACTGCACCTGAACGAGACAGTTTGGCAACTGGGAAAAAAAAGTTAGGTGCCATTGACGCCTAGATTTTTGCTCCCAATTTCTCACCCTGGTTAGATGCCTTGACAATAGAATATCGCTCCTTGGTCCCAGAGCCAGCGTAGAACAACTGTCTGAACCTGGCCATCGTTGGAAAAATGACTTTCATCCAAATGCTCTTTGTGTTTCCAGAACATGTGAAAGTCAGAGGGCGCCAGGTCGGGACTGAACAGTGAATGCTGCCAGAACTCCCATCTAAACCTGCAAGCAAATTCTGTGTTGTGCCTGCCTTGTGAGGTCTTGCATTGTCATGCAAAAGGAAAATGCCTTTGCTTGAAGAGATTTGCCCACAAAAAACGTACTGTCCAGCATACTTCAACGTTGGAGTAAGCTTCCAGTTTATGCGCCATTTCCTACTCATACTATGCACCAACGGTTGTCACTATCCGAATGAAATTGCTACCGTTGGAAGCCGTGGAAACTTTGGTCTTGTTTCACAATGTTGCCATCTGTGGAGGAATAAGTGTAACTTACTTTTTGAATGCCCCTTGTATATAAGTAATGTTTACTTTAAATAACAATTTAATATTTAGTATTTTTCAAATAACACTTTTTTCCTTAAAATTGCATAAAAAACAAAAAATCTGGTTTAACACAAACAAGAAAGATAAACAATACCAAGTGCATCAATTATGAAGCCCTTTTTAACACAATATTAATTGCCAAATTTGATGATGTATTGTACCAACTTAAATATATTGAGATTTTAGTTTAGTGGTTTAGGAAAAGTAACACGAGGGCTACTACATAACAAACTATCCATTTATTAAAATATTTATTATTTATTTATTACTAAAGGTATCTGTTCAAAAATAAAATTATGAAGATCAGTCGTATTTCCTTTTATTGAAAATTTCATAGCTGCCAACCTATCTCGACTTAAAACAGGAAGATTAGGGTAAAAAAACAAGAAAGATTCCCTGAAAAACAGGAAAATTTTCCCAGCCAAGTTCAAACCATACCACCCCCCCCCCCAAAAAAAAAAAAAAATGCCGATCTTGATCATTTTTGTAAATAGCTGTTACAAGCAGCATCTGCTTGTTTTGGCCCAACTAAGGATTTGCAGCTTTAATGCCAAATTTTGCAAATCAATTTCTTTTTCATCCACGATGATTCCAGAAGATTTAATTCTCGCACATTTATATATTTTTTCATTATTCTGAATTAGGAAACATCTTTCAAAATCATGGACTGGCATGATCGGCAGTGTTGACTGATAAATTGTGCTTTATTAAATAAGCACTCGGCATTTAACTGATGTGTCAAATGCAGTTGAAAATTAATTTTAAATTTAACTAATGACTTGCTTTTTTAGTACTTTAGACCTTTTTTCGATGCTTCAGGAAATGCGTATGGGGAGTACAGCTCTTTTGCTCAAAAGCCCCAACCCAGGGGCAAGATAAGGAGGACAGTGGCAGATCATAAAGGCTGTGTTCAAAATGTGAGAATAATTAAAATCTTCACACTTCTTACTTTAAAAATGTCCTATCTATTATTTTTGAAATTTTAGCAGTATGTAAGGCAAAATGGCAGGAAACTGAAAAAGGAAAGATTTAATCTTCTTGCAAGAAGACAGAAGAAAAGTTCAAAATCAGGAAGTCTTCTTGGAAAACAGAAAGAGTTGGCAGCTATGAAAATGCCATTTTTTTCACAGAAATGAAAATTTTAAAGTCAATTTTCAGCAACTTCTTCAAATTGTAGAAAAAAAGTATCAATTAGCAAAAGCTTAGACTATTTCTTGCTGAAATTAATGATTTTTAAATCGCTTAAAAACTCTGAAAACTAAAAAAAGTTTGTTTTCCCGTGAATCTCTTATCAAAAATCACTCATGTTGCCCTCTGAAAAAGAAATCCCAAAGCCACATTTTTTTTTTTTTTTTTAAATGCTTGTTTTGAACTCCAAACATGCTGGTTAATCAATGGGTAACATATTAAAAAGATATTGAACAGCACGCTCTGGATAATTCCACAAGAATTTTTAATTTTTTTTTTTTAAACCAGAAACTTAGCAATTTTCTCCATAGCTTCCAACCTATCTTGTCTTAAAACAGAAAAATCAGGGTAACAAGATTTCGTGAAAAACTGGATTTTTCCAATCAAGTTTAAATTGTACAAAGAAGAAAGAATCTGAAAATTGCTGAATTCAGTCATTTTTTGTGAATAACTGGTTACAAGCAGCAAATGCTTGTTTTTGCCCAAGTAAGGATTTACAGCCTTAATGCCGAATTTTACAAATCAATGTTTTTTTTTTTTTTTTTTTATCCACAATGATTCCAAAAGATTTTATTCTTGCAAATATTTATATTTTTTTATGACTCGAATAGGAAACATCTTTCAAAATAATGAGCCTGCATTAACGGCAGCACTTACTGTAAATTGTGCTTTATTAAAAATTCTGTAAATAAGCACAAATTTAACCAATGTGTCAAAAACAGTTGAAAAGTAATTTTAAATTTTAATACCAACTTGCTTTTTTAGTACTTTAGACTTCTCTTGATGCTTAACAAATCAACAGATTTGTATTAGAGCTGTTTAGAGATATTCAAGGTCAAAAGGTCAAGGTCAAGTGACCTAGATATTTGTATTCCAGTTTTGGCACTATGTTACATATCCCTGGAAAGCTCACAACAAGAACTTTAAAATGAGCCCTCATTCATTTCAGTAGCACAATTTGAACAGAAGTTACAGGCTGTTTTATGAGGTAAAGTATATTTCATTTTTTTTCACTTTTTAAAAATGTTTAAAAATTCGTAGCTTTTGAAAAAAAACGAGGTAGAGATCTAAAATTTGATATATGGCTACTGGTCATAGTGCACAACAATTGTGCCAAGTTTAAAAAAAAAATCGGAGGGGGTCAGGGTGTGAGCTGTGTTGATTTGACATGGAATGACCCATACATAACTCATTAAAAATTGAAACATTTATTTTTATAAAAAATACTTTGGGGAAATTTTGTTAGCAGGTGTCCTCGCCAAGTGCCGATCTGTTGCCAAATTTGAAGTTCGTTGACGATAGCGATAGTTTCAGATATCTGTTGCAACCTGTGTTTCGAGTTGAGTTGTTAACTGGTGCTGTAGTTTGATGAAAAAGTGCTCGGTGGGTTCATTAGACGATACCAGGATGTTTGGTAAAGGAATTTTGTGATTGGTTTAGGCAATTTAACTGTAATCGGTAAACCGAAGTTTTATAAGGAGCTGAATTTGAATTCGATGCGTGAGTTCTCGTTTGGTGAGTTATTTCAGAGAATGTAAGATGTATTTTTTTTTATTTGGAAATGTGTTGTGTTGGTTGAAGTGTAGTGAATATTATGTTGTTTAAAAAGGAAATGTGTGTTTATTTGAAGGAGGGTGTGAATATAAAGTTAAATAAAAGGAAGCGTTTTGGTGTCATGTTATTAGCTGGTGTGCTTAATGGATATTTTTGAGAAGTTTCTTAAAATAAAGGTAAGTGTTTTTTTAAAAGAATTTTTGCAATTGCTTAAGGTTTTCAATGTTATGTTTTTTGAGTTGAAAACGGGCCAGTGTTTGCCCAGTTTACATTAGCTGTAGAACTAGGTTGCTTAATCCACTGTTTTTTTAGTTAAAAACGGCTCACTGGTTGCCTAGTTTACATAGCTGTACAACTAGGTTGCTGAATCCACTGTGGTTTTTTAGTTAAAAATGGTCCACTGGTTGTCTAGTTTACATAGCTGTAGAACTAGATTGCTTAATATACTGAAATTTTTTTAGTTAAAAGCGGTTTACTGTTTGCTCATTTTTAATTGCCTGTTACTGAAATTGCGGACGCTTTTTAGTGTTAAGTATGGACGGTGTATTTTGTTTTATTGTTTAGTGGAATATCTGTGCAATTTTAATGTGTTAAAATGCTTTGTCTTTGCTGACAGTGCTCACTGTGTTGTATTATTTTATTGTATTCTAAAATGGTGTTTCACACGTGGAAAATTTGGCGACCAAAAAAAAAAGTGCCAAGTAGCAGGTGTTGGCGACAAAAAAAAAATCGCCAATAATAGCTGACACCTGCTTACGAAATTACTCCCAATACTTTTATTAATCCCATACAGCTTAAAGTTTATAGCATATCTCTGAATAAACCAAGAGAATAACATAGTGAACATTTATTTATGTAATTTAATTTTTCGTAAGCACTTCAAATTCATTATTTCAAAATCATTGTGGAGCCTGAAAAATTTTAAACAAGAACTGATCTCGCAAACCTGGTGAAGAAAATTAAGGAAAGTTGCCATTTCTGATTAAACCCTTAAAATCCTGAGGGCCAAAAAGCCTGAGACTCAGGCCGGAATCTTGAGATTGGCACATCTGTAGGTACAAGTACACAGTCCCAAAATTTCATAAAAATTTGTGCAACTAACTCTTTAGGAGGTAATTTTCAACAAAAATCAGAATATATTTTGGAAACCCACTTTTCAATACTTGTATGTTAAAACCGAATCATTGTTGCACCTCTAAGTGCTATTCTCTTTGTAACATATTGCTGTCATTTTGGTACAGAGCATTGTAGGTCGCAAAAATTTTCACAAGGGTCTGCTAGTTTGATATCCTTGAGCATTGGTTTAAGGAGAAAACATCTCACATTAATCAGTTAATGCTTCTTCAGTGAGAAAAAAATTCTGGAGCTCAGTATTGGCATTGCAAAATTCGCAAACATTTAACTTTTGATAAATTTGCAGATATTTATTTTATATGAATTTGTTGCTGAAAGCAAAAGAGAATTTAAATAACAACGAACAATAAGTATAATGCTATTTAAAGCATTTTATGACAGATATTAAATATATGCATGGCACTAGATATTACCCAAAAAAAAAAAAAAAAAAAAAAGAGTGACACAACTAGCTATCACAACAAAAAATACGTATACGAAATAAAAGAATGACAAGAAAAATTAATTACTAAAACAATAACTATATAGACAACATAAGGAAAAGGAGACTAAGTCTGATAATACATTCCCAATACTACTTCATTGAAGACCAGTTAAAAGGTCCAGAACAAGTAACACAAAATACCTGCCGGAGGATGCCCTCCTTTCAATTCATTAACTCCTTCGGCAGAGGACATAATTAATTATAATACAACAATTGTCGCCACTTAGAAACAATTTTTTAGGAAAATAATTCGCCACGTAAACTACGCACGATAAACATCTGTCCCTGTACACACAATATTTGGGTGCGTTTGGAAATCTTACACGTTACTATTTTCTCGCGTCGTTTCTTCTCCTCAACACAACCTTCCTATGATTCATTCCCGTTCGCATACCTCACGGAGCATACCTCCTTTTCCGGGTCCTTTCTTTTTTCGCTTGATTCATTGCAAACACTGGCTGATTTGTCGTCAAAGGCTTGTTGGGAATTTTCCTTTCCCCCTTTGAAGATGCAATGCAAGTTCGTGTAGCCTGTGGCTAGAAATCTTAAGTGATGTAAAATTTTTATGAGCTGTTATAACTGTAAAATTCCTTAGCCGTTAAAAATTTGAAGTTGTCTTTTGAAAAGCTATTCGCAAATATGAATAATATTCACGTGTTAAAGAACGCAAAATTTCTCTCCAGGATATTTTGCTCACCGCGAAATGTGTTGCATTCGAATGTCAAGCAGTATTCTCTGGATTTCAGATGCAAAGTCTTGAGATCATCGTATTTGAAGACATCTGTAAAACACGAAAAATTTATATCCAACTGTAATTCTATGCAAACGAAAGGTTCCGATGCTATCAACAACAATGACGATAGTGAAAAAATGCAGAAGGTTTTGGAGGATGAAGAATTTCAAAATATTTTAAAAGATTTTGCTAATGATTTTTGTGTTGATACTAAAACGAATGACTTAGAAATTCTGGAAGAAATCCGAAAAGATATAGAAAAGAATTATGAAGAAAGTAACCTGTCCTCTGAAACAGTTAGTACAGATAGAAACGGTTTGGATTCGTCTTTAGGTGGAGGACTTGATGGCAAATACAAAGAATTTTCTGATGCTGACGCTTCAACAATTTATAGTTTCGAAGACAAACAAGTTTATCATATAGATCATGAGCTAAAGCCAAAGACCCTGTATAATAATCTTCAAAGTAAGAAAAAGTAAAATTGTACATCCAGTAACTATAATTTAATGTATTTCTTTTACTATCACCATGTGAGAAGTTATTGGAGATTGTGTGTATTGTTTTCAATTAAATTTTTCATAACAATGCAGAAAATAAAATGTTAGCTTTTGCCATTTTTTAATTTGTTAATTTTGAATTTTAGCTTATGATAACCTAACTATCGTGTCTAGTCAGTTTATTACAAGTTTTTTAAAAAGTGTATTTGTATTAAAAAATAAACGTGGCTACTTTTTAACAATATTTATGCTTACAAAATCAGTTTGAGAAGTTGTACATGTATCATAATATTATTTTTTATAATACTTAAATTTAATGAGATTGACTGGATTAGTTTTGTGTCAGTAATTTTGTCAGCCAAAAATTTTATAGCTGAGTAAGTTTAAAAAGTGGAGATGTATTAAAAACGTTAATGACATCTAATATTAAGAAATGGGGTGTTAGCAAAAGAAACTGGAATCTGGGAATTGCATAATTCAGACATAAGTCTCAGGCTTCTTACTTTAAAGCCCCACCCTCTCGGGGGTCGCTCTGAAGTCTGATAAAAGTGGATCACAAATGCCCATTATCTTGAGAAATATGGGTTTTCCTTAATACAAAACCCACTATATGTGTATTTTTTTGCATCACAGTCAACAAAATTTGGGTAAATTACTCAAAACTCCGAGTAAACGCGAACCCTGCCCCAGCCCCCTAATTTCTTGGTTTCTTGGAGAGTTCCAGAAATTCTCCCTTGTACAATTTTCGGTACTTGCGTATCCTGGTGGTCATTCCTGTCAAACTATTTTTTCGTCAAATGTGCTGACAAACTGTTGCCAATTCAGGGGTGTGTCCAGGTCGAAATCGGGTCCGAAAACGGACCCTTCACAAAATTCAATATTAGAAAAACGGACCCTTCACAAAATTCAATATCGGAAAAACGGACCCTTCACAAAATTCAGTTTGACCAAAACGGCCCTTTCACAAAATAACTATTGCACTTTTCAATTGAGTTTAGGAATTATTATCATTTAGCGATCGCCGATCGGCACCCAATAATATCTTGGCCTAAATGTAAACAATGTTGATGATGATGACAGGAGGTAGGTTGATTGGAGGCCCTAAGCCAGGGGGGTAAATTACACCGCCTACGATTGCAGTTTGAAGCAGACGCCTGCACTTGTCTGTTCTTCCTCCTAAGTTCCCCTCACCTGCTATGTAGGAGCTCTCTTTCTGGGAATAAAAATCGGACTAGTAGCGAGCACTCATTTATTATTTCTTTTCATGTGAGTTGTGTTTATGCCAAAAAATTAAACATCAAGACATATTCCAATATAATATTAATAAGGCTCATTGCCAGAAGAAAAGGTGATGACAGCTGTCATTCTCGGATAATTACAACGTTCTTCATGAATAAAGCCATTGGCGTATGTAAAAAGGGCAGCCAGGTTGGGGAGGAGATTAAAAGAAAGCACTTTGTTTTCCAAACTGGCACATTTATGCACCATGTATTAAATGTTCAGAAATCGTTTGATGCAATCTCAAAATGATTAACTTAGTCCTAAATCTTATTCTAAAAGACAGACATAAATTCAGATTAATGCAATGTTTCAAAATCGCGCAAGCGTTCTAACTCGCAATAATTCGTTTTGTATTTTGAAATGAATCCATAATTCTCTAATGTAAATATCTGTAATAACTATAAATAATCTGAAGTAGAAAGGCCATGTAATGATTACACTAAAAGCAATCATTAAGAACAACTTGCAAGAGTGCATAACATCCAATTCAAAACAACGGGAGCTGTCATTACGTGGCTAAGTCTAAGCTTATTGTTCACTAATTCCCAACTGCATACTTATCAAACATAACATCCTTACGGGTGAAATCATTTTCAACTCCCTTCTTTCCCCCCCAACTGAAAGCGTAATGTGCCAGATGGCCCTTTTACATTGCTGAAAAAACAAACAAGGGCATCTTTCAGATCACGCAAATAAAAGAAAACAGAAACAATAATTATTTATAAAAGGACATTTTATCTCGTTGCATAAAAAAAAAAAAAAAAAAAAAAAAAAAGCTGATTGGATTTTTTTGAAGGAACAGTTATACCTCCGGTTTTGTAAAGGGTCGTTTAAACGTCGATTTTGACTTCATTGTATTGTCTCCTGTATAAGAAAACTGTATGGTAAGGAAAGAGAAAAAGTTTTGGCAAATAAGAAAAGAAAAACGAACCGACATACCCAGGCATAGGGGGGAGAAAAAGGACATAGCCGGGTGCCGCGCCCTGTTTAATCGGTCGAGAATCCACACTGTGGAATGTGAAATGGGATAAATATAGGTCAATCACTGCTCAAAGCTGGAAAAAGGGGGGGGGGTAGAAATAGTGTAATACTGCATTTTTTCATTCTTGGGAGTGAACAACAAAGCATAGGAGTGATTTTATTGGGATTTAATATCATTTTAAAGAGCGGTCATAGGGGTACACTACAGAGAAATGCTATCGGCATAGGCAGGGCCGTAGCGAGCAATTTTTTGCTAGAACCTATCATTTTTGATAGAAGACTGAAAATTTATAACTTAATTAAATTTTTTAAACTTAATTAATGCATGGGCACATCTTACAGACTGGGAATTTTCTGTTTGGAGACCATATAAAAATGTACATTTGTATTTATTTAGATTTAATCTTCCAACATTTATTATAATCATTACTGTAAAATTCTGTGCCCCCCCCTTTTTTTAACATAAATTTGTGATTTACTGTAAAATATTTGTGAAAAATATTTAAGGAATAAAACCCCAGGTCAGTGTTTTAGGGATATTCTGTGTACACTGACAAGTAATTTTTCTTTAATGGCACAAGTTGAAATTAATTTTTAAAATTGTTAGCTAATTTCTCCCATCTGTAATTCTCTGCAACTTATTTTTGCTTTCCCTTCAATTGTTGAAATTTAACTAGATTTAAAAATTGCATTTTTCACATTGTTAGTATTAGAGTATTTCTAGTCGAAACTGACAGACATTGTAATATTTAAAAATTACTAAAGTTTGAATTTGGAGTGTAAATAACTGTTTAGTACCTGCAATTTAAAATCAAAACTACCATGGCCTACGTTTATTATAAAATCTGTTTTTTAATCATTTAAAAGTAAAGATTTAAAGCTTTATATTTTTAATTTTATTCGAATTTTTTTTTAAATATTGTTCCAGGGTATGACTATCCCGGATGTTCGGTGAACAGGAATTATTCAGTTTTGGCCAACATTTTTTAAGGGAACTAACTATACCCATTTTGTTTTTAATTTTTTAAAAAATATTCAATTCTATTTCGTGATTGCTTTCTTTCTCAAAAATGAAAAAGAAAATTGGAAGAAGTTCACAAAATAAGGAAAGATTCACAAAAATAGAAAAAATTCACAAAATTAGGTATAAATTCACAAAATTAATTATAAATTCACAAAATTAGGTAAAATTTCACAAAAATAGGACCCTGGGAAAGAAACCTGGACTGACCCCTGCAATTGTATTCCAAAGCATCAATAATTTCACGTGTCCAGCATTTATCATGGCGAAAAATATCTGATCTTGGTGGACCACCTGGATAATATTCAAGTACCCAATTTCCTTCACCAGTTTTTTTAATGGATCAGTTCCAGGGTTTAAGGTACGGCACATTTTTTGCATTACACGAAAAAACATGCCAAAATGAAATGAGAAGGTTTTGGCTTTTTTCTAAAAGCATTCTGAGAAAAAAATTCGTACACTACCAAGAAAAAGATTTTTCTTCAGGCTTTTTAACATTTTGCTAAAGTTATTTTTCTTATTTTACCTTTTTTGCTAAAGAATTTTTGTACTCAGCTTAAACCATGATCAGTTCTTGTCCCTTTCAAGTTGATCAGAGGCTGCCACAACTATACTCCAGTTCAGCTTAACCTGACAGTACGTGGAAGGCTATGCCTTGTGTTCTTCCGACCTTACAATATAGTTCGTCCGTATATGTATTACTTTTTATGTTAAATTCGTCTGTAAAGGGGAAAAAACATGTTTATATAATGAAAGCGTGCTCAATAATTTAATATATCGCCTTTATATAAATGAAAATGTGTTTATTGTGTCAACGCTTTGCTATCCAATAGTGTCAAAGCAAGTTTTGGCGGAATTTTTAAGGAGCGAAGATCGTAGCAACCCTCCCCCACGCCAGAACGGGAAAATCCATTACACATTCTCGCATTCTCCGTTCTTTACTTCTTTTCTTCCTTATCTCCGCTTTCGCACGTCGGTAATAATGGCTACTGCTCCTGTATTGGATGATTATATTACGTTCCAACCGCATAAGGCTGGAACACCACTTAGAAGTTCCGAAGGGCCCAATTATGACCAACAGGGGCCCCGGGCATTGATGAATTTGGGGGGCCCCATCTATGAAATTTGTTTTCTTTTTCATAAAATTTTGACATAAAAAAGAATATTTCAGAACAACATTTGAAATTTGGGCCCCTTTCGAACCGGGGGCCCTGGGCAGAGTCCCTTGAGCAGAGTTCATGAAATAATATTTTATGGAATATTTGTAATTTTTTTAATTAAAAGATTAAAACTAAAAAACAAAAAGGGCCGTGACCCAGTTAGCCCGTGCGTTAATCGGGCCCTTTTCTTTACCCCTCCCCACGCATCCTTCGTAGTCATTTTACAGAAGATAATTCTTCTTTTAAAATTGTCATCTTTCAGTGACTCCCATCCCCCCGTTGCCGGTAGTGACGTCTCCTCGCGGTTAATTTTAACTTCGGGGGTAACTTTAAACTCGGGGCTTTGAAAAATGTAAGATCCCTGTGACCATCTTTGAAAGGAACAAAAAAGTTAAAGCAGTGTAGGGGTCGGTGCAGACGAAAACTGGGTCCGTTTTGCGGCCCTTTCACAACACAATCAATTGAAACGGCCCTTCATTCGCATTTTACCTTGTATTTTAATCTGTTTTATCAATTATTTTAACCAAAAAAGTGACTTATTAAAAATTGGCATAAAAATTCACAAAAATGGTACCCTAGAAAAAATTTCTGGATCGACCCCTGAGTTGTATATGTAAAGTGATGAGAAGGGGATATCAGGATTAACCTGTTCACTCCCATTGTTTGCAAAGATACTACGATGAAGATTTTATTCAGTGCCCAGCGTTATTTCTCATCCTGCTGTCTTTGAATGCAGTTTGTATGTGAAGATCTGGTTTGAGAAACAACACTGGCAAAGAATTTAAAAAAAAATACCGTTGTGTTTTTATAACAATGAGAGCGAGCAAGTTCGACTGGGTTTCTGATCCGCTGGCCGGATCAAAAGCCCGCCCCTTCCGCCCGCGGGCCGGAGGTTGCCCATATGTATTTTAAAGTCTAATTTATGATGCACGTAATTTAGTTACCAGAACACTGCCTTTCATCTTAGTGTGATAGCGGTAGGGTCGACCATTCTGAATTCCTTTTAATTTTTCTTTTCTCAGCACAATACAGTGCTTTGAACGCCTTATTTGTCTCAAGAAGCATATTTTACTGGCACATCGATGCCTGTTTCAATATTGCCACATTCGGGGGAAAGAAAGGAAAAAGCATTACGAGTTTCACAATCCAGTCATTTAAATTAGAGGATTTTCTTACGTTCTTTGTTTTTCTTTCTCACTTTCTTTTTTGACTGGACTTGCACTGCAATAGAAAACGCCGAAAAAAATAGCAGTTGTTTAAACTATTTTATATTTAAAAAAGAATATGTATATTAATCTGTAAGCACACGCATCCCAGTCACATTTTTGCTTTGAAAAGAAAAAAAAGAGACATTTCTCAGAACAATTCTGACCTCCACGTACCTTTCAGGGGAAGGTCAAGAAGGGGTGATTGAAGGAATGTCCTTCCTTTCTTATCACCCCTAAATACTCCCACACGTGTACGTACTAGAGCAGCATTAGTACGAAGGACGGGCGATAGATCGCCAAATAGGGCAATTAGTCAAAGAGTACAAGGGAGGAAGACCAGAAAGCGCGCACGAATACTTGACAAACGACGCAATAAGGCACTCGTACCTTTCCACGCACTGTCAGGTTAAGTTGAACTGGAGTATAGAGATTACGTGTCCCAGGGCAAACCTTAATTTTGGTTCTCTTATGGAACCATAACTGATATTGGTGTACCCCTCAGCATGGCGCCTGGGCAAAAGCTCCAGTTGCCCCCCCAATACTTATTGCAGTCTTGACTGGAGATAACAACCAGGGCATTTTGTTGTAAATTAATGTGTCTCAAATGGCTTTTAAAAAATTAAATTGATTGAATGTGTACTTTATTATATTATATTGTTTTTGTGTGTTCTACAATCTGCATGCTTAACCCTTTAACGCTCAGTGGTCCCGCTCTGGGATCACCAAACTCTGACTTTTTCACTGTTGTCAGTCACGAAGAATAGATTTGATTTCTATAAAAATAGTTGCAGGTGACATAGCTCCACGAGAATCCTTTACTTTTTAGCACATCATTTTCCGTAAAAAAATGGTCGTGATTCTTTTTAGCAGCACTGACATCTGCTGAAAAATGGAAGAATGAGAGAACTGCTGTATAGATGACCCAATGCTGATAAAAGGGCAGCTGTTGCCATCGCTTGACTTAACTACCAGCAAGATGGCAGACCATCGAAATGTTCATCGCGTGCCACAGATCTAGAGACCCTTTTTTTGACACAGCTGGTTGTGCCGCACAGCCAGCTGCGTCAAAAAAAGGGTCTCTAGATCTGTGGCACGCGATGAATGTTTCGATCGTCTGCCATCTTGCTGGTAGTTAAGTCAAGCGATGGCAACGGCTGCCCTTTTTTCAGCATTGCGAAAGGGTTAAGTGATACATAGACACTTTGGTGCATGCTTATCTTTCATCAAGAAATAAGTTGAAAATTTTAAAGCTATTTGATAACAGGCTGGCATAAAACTTTTGTTTGTTTAAAACTGGATGTTTTGGTTTAAATTGCAATTTCAAGGAAAAAAAAAGGATGAAAATATATGAAAAAGGTACTTTGCTCCCCTCCCCTACCTATCTAGTAGGGAATATTTCAATCGAAGAAGGAGAACAGGTTAATACAGTTTTAAGATTAAAAATGAAAACAGTGGAAGGATGATGCTCATCATCATCCCATAGAAAAATTCTGCATTCTCTTCATGCCTGTAACTAGAGATTATGGGAGTGCTTTGTTGCTTATTTTCAAAGCCTTAATATTTTTTATTTATGATATCTGCATTTTAATAGCCAAATATGGGGTGCCTTGTATTAGTAAACAGCCAAATATGTACTTGATAGGAGGAAAGAGAAAGTCGAAGCGATACGTAAGGAGCGAAACATTTTTGCTGTCATCGTGCACCCTTAAGACACCACAAACCTTGAGTATGCATGCCCCCTTTTTATTACACTACATCAACCACAGTCTAATTTATTTAAATGGTGAATTTGCCAGCATCTGTTTTTCTTCACGGTTTACTATGCTTTTCTTTTTATGTCCCTATGAAAAATCCTGCTTATCCCAATCCGGAAAATAAAATAAAAATAAGACTGTGAAGTTCATGAATCCTAAATACACCCCCCCCCCTCAACTAATACATAATTTTCCCGAGTGGAGAGCGGGAATTCGTCAAATCGCAGGGTGTTTCTCTAAATTCTGAATACAGTTCCATAAGCAACGAGCTTTTCTCAGACACTTTCACCAATGAAATGAAATAGAATTTGTAAACTACCAATTTTGGTCAAGTGTTTTCTGTGAATGATGTATTAGCATTTGACATATGATGGTGGGTAAGTTCACTATTACTTCAACACTTTTTCCAAAGTGGATTATTAACAGGTTAAATAAATGACATTTCTGACCCCCCATTGCTATGCGATTCTGAATCGTCTTGGTCTACTCTCACCTGTCACTTTTTTGACACGAAGTTTTGAATCACCCTGTATACTATGACTCTCCCATGCTCACTTCTCTCTGTCTACCCACCTACCAAACAATAAACAAGGCATGGAAAGTAGGGAAAAACTCTTACAGATTTTGCAGATGTGGTAGCAAAATTTTCTTGAGTGAGCCAAATCAAAAAGGTTTTTTTTTAAAAAAAGAAAAGTGTATTGCAGTAAAAATTTGAAATTGGTGAAACCAATTTTATGCCTGAACTACTCATAGTTTACTTCCTCATATCTTTAGAAAATAAAACTTCTCATTTATTATTTTGCAAGTAAATGAGTAAAAATACTTTAACAAACAATGTGAGGTTAGGATAAGGTTGACCAACTAACATAGTGATTAAACCATTTAAGTGATTAAAAATTTGGAGTGACTCCACTCGACTTTCCGAACACTTACAATTAAGATCATTACCAAGCATTTAAATAAATTTTAATCGATGAATAATTCAAATATATATACCAAATTGAAGCTCAATTGAATGTGCCGTTTAAACACTAGTACACTTATAAGAATTTCTCCCCATATGCCATAATGTAAAAGAAATCTTTGTCTTACCCCTGTAGAAAAACTATAAGTCCTATACACATCAAAATCAATACCGGTCTTACTTAGTGGTTTATAACATATATACCCAATTTGAGCTCGATCGAATGTACTCATTCAAATGTTAGCACACTTTCAAGAATTTCCTCCCATAGGCCATAATGTAAAAGAAATCTTTGTCACAGCTCTGTAGAAAAACTAAGTCCTACACACACCAAAATCAAACCGGTCTTGCGACGGCTATTTATAACATATATACCCAATTTGAGCTCAATCGAATGCCCCGTTTAGGAGCTATCGTGTTCACTCACATACATACATCTCGTAAAAATAGCATAAATGAATTCAGATGACCTCAAAACGTGTAAATACACCAAAATCTCAAAGTTCAATTTTTTCATGATTACAATACTTTCCTTACATGGTACATGTTTGGAAAGTAAAAATTAAGCGGGTATTTCCTTATTCAGGTAAATTAACCCTGCTGTTCTGTTCACATTTACTATGCACATGTAACGTTCGGGTCAATATGACCCGAACATCGGATAGTATCTACAGGTGCTTAATTTTTACAACATTATAAAAATATATTATGCTTAATGTAAATAATTGCTTCAAAAGTAGAAACGCCCGATATATAATTGAAAAATAATACAATAAGCACAAAATCATGAGTATATAAATGAAATGTAATATTTATTAATTTTTAAATCTTACCTCGTTTCATTGGCTGTTAGGACAAAAATTACATGTATGTAGCTTACATATGTGTTTGCTACATATTTTGCACACTACATTTGTTTTATTGTCATTGCTGGGAGGACAGAATCTGCATCGGGCATGTTTAACAACGGACTTTAATGGCAACTCATTCTGCCTCTTTCTGGACGTTGATGGTAAATCATTCTGCCTCTCACATTTTATTCTTTTCACTATATTGCATAACTCTTCATTTCTAGGGAGATTCTGTCTTCCCTGAATCTATGGAATAATTAATGATTTGCCTAATTCTTCTAGAAACAACCGTCTTTTCGTAAATTTCTTTTCACTCCATTTTGTGTTTATTGGTGTCCCGAGAATAAATGCATTGTACGCTGAACAGTCTAACATATTATAAAATATGATCATGGGCCAATGATTGGTTTTCCTTTTACATGTGTTTGTATTCAAAAGTTGATTAAGCATTTCCACAGCTCCTTTACTGGCATTGTAATTCAATATCATTTCTGGTTTTTTGTCTAGTTTGTTACTCATTCTTTCATCGTGATGCATTGGGCTCATAAGAACAACATTCTTGCTCTTTTTTGCAACATAGTTCTCAACAGTTGTATCATCTGTAAAGAAGAAGCTTGAACTGTGCAACTCTTTATTTGTCATTTGATCAGGAAGTTCTGGTTTGTTTTTTCTCGCAGTACCAAGCATAGTTATGTTACGTTTCAAAAGAAGTTATCCTAGGTTTAAAGAAGTGAAGAAGTTATCACATATGATATTGTGCCCTCTAAGTTCATAAATCAAATCACAACTCGCATTCCCTGATTTTTTTCTTGCTTCAAACCCGGATCTTTTCCTGTATAAATCTGTGCCTTTAGAACATATGAAGTTTCACTGTAACATAAAGTCCATATTTTAATTCCATATTCCGAAGGTTTACTTTTCATGTATTGTTTGAATGGGCATCGTCCAAGAAAAGAAACTAATTGTTCGTCTACTGTAACATTTTCAGATGGGGAATATAGTTTTTGCAGAGTTTTTTTTTTTTAATCCATTTTCCAAAATGTCCCGAACTGCAGCAATTTTATCTGCACATTTTCTTTCTTGGCGAGTTGATTTATTTTCAAAACGAATAATTTGGTAAATGGTACAAAACTGTTAAAGTGACATGGTTGCACGAAATATACTTCGTCCAGTTTCCTGATCCCAGGAACTTTTCGTAGATTCTCCGTATGACTTGTACACCCCAGTTAATAAAAGCAATCCAATGTAAGCTTCGATAGTTGTGCTGTCAAGAACTTTTCATTTTTCTTCATATATTCAATATTTGTCATTTTGACGACTTCATTTTGAATTCAATACAGTTTCAAATGCACTTTCCACATCTGTTATTCTTGATGTTGAATACCTTGTTACACCTGGAGTTGCTTTTATAACATTAGCTGAATCTAGATGACCAGAATTTTGAGGCGGATTCAGTGTCCAGCTTATATTTTGATCTTTAGATTTAATATACTGCATGTTAAGAACACAAGTCGTTACAATATTGTCATTGTCATCAAATGTTTCACTTTCCTTACTTGTGTGATTTTCTTCTTCAGATACCTCTTCGTCTTCGCTATACGATAATTTCATAAGTTCTGCTATTTCTTCATAACTCAAATGCTATCTACGCTTTCTATTCGCCATAATTTTTTTTCACATTAGTACAAACTCAACAGTCATTGAAGTGATTTCAGAATGTGAAATCGGTTAGTGTTCTCATACTCTCACAATAGAAGAAGTGTCCTTTCAACCCGCTCTAGCAAACTGCTAGATACATTTTGTCACGTGATGCACCTCCTCCATGCTCCTCCTCATACTTATAACCCTGACTGAACAACGAGAAACCCGTTTGATGACTTCATAGAATGTTATTTTCTTATTATTTAGCCTATAAGTAACGTATTTCCCATGTTCAACGTAGAAAATAGAAACGGGTCATATAGACCCGAACGATACATTGATACAATTTCAAAAAATGTATAGATAATATATAAATAAAAAGAAACCCTTTTCAGGTGATTGATATATTACCCTCACTAACAAAGTCAAAAAAGGACTAGCGAATATTTCTTTGTCTTTTTTTATAAGCAAATTAAAAACGTTTCGGGTCAAATAGACCCGAACAGAACAGCAGGGTTAAAAAACTTCCTTTAAAAGTCAAAAATCAATGAACCAAAATCAATACTGGACTGAACCATGTTTTCTCGAAGTCCCCAGGAAGAAGAGTATCAACTTACGCGGGGAAAAAGATTAAGGGATTATGAGCTCAAGCATCTGAGTGTCCAAGTTCAAGGTAAAGAGTTTCTGACTGAAGTCGGTCTTGGCTGGTGTAAACTGAAAGTAGAAAGGCATGAGGTGCATGCTTCATCTAATATAGTGGGAATTAAGTCAAGCCACTGCAATGCCTTTCTTGTCGTAACTAGTTTTATTGCCACATTGCCATTACTATGCTGGGCTCTCCCCAGGCCTTTCTGTCTGGGCGCATTGTCCATCAAGTTTTACTGACCACCAAGTAGAAAAATTAGATTATTATTTCAAATGCTTTAACTGGATAGAATTACACGTTGAAGCTTCAAAATGCCACCTAGCTAAAAAAAAAAAAATCTAGGGCGATCACTTCTACGCTTTAACTTGTCTTATTCAGGGGGGGGGGGAATCTGATAATCCATTTGATTAAATTATATATGCATATTTTTTTCTATTTTTCACTGGGCATTGACACACAACTTGCACACCCAGAGAAAATACGTCACTGCTTAGCACACCTGCAGAATTCTTTTTTGTTATTAGTGATGAATTGCACAATTTGGAGGAAATAAAATATTACCAAAAACTGTGTGGGCTAATATTTAATAAAAATAATGAAAAGTTACTTTAATGTTGTTGATGTGTTTGAAATTGTTACAAAAGTGTTATTTCTTTCTTTAACTAAATATTGGTTGTGAAACAACTAAAAATGCAAAACAAACAAACTTGGTTAAAATTTTTTATTTGGGAATACCTTATTCCCCCGTACACGATATATATTTTGATTACACACATAACCATCTTCAGTCGTTTCTGAAGATGGTTATGTGTGTAACCGAAATATATATCGTGTACGGGGGAATAAGGTATTCCCAAATAAAAAATTTTAACTAATTAATCCGCCGTATTAAATAATGTTTTATATGTTTTTATTAAACAAACTTGGGTTAGCCGTAATATTTCTATTCCAAAAGATGCTTAAAGAATTATCAGTATAACTTTTGATGAATTCTAATCAATGAAGGGCTTTTTCCTCAAACATTGATATTTTAAATGCTGTTTAAGCTGGGCCTATTAAGTTAAAAATAAACAACAAATGCCCAGATTTATCCAGGATTGGCGAGTGAAATGCACTTCTAACATGATCGACATATTCTGTGAAAGTTCTGATCTGATGAGGGGGGGGGGGGGTGGAGGGGAGTGGTGGATGTGGAGGTAAATTCCTCTCCCCTAGCGCAGAGTGAAATGTTAAAAAAAAAAAAAAAAAAAAAAAAAAAAGTTATGTAATATATTGTATCAGTTGAAAGAATCTAAGCAAACTCTGTTAAGCATGGTTGAGAAAATATATTGGCCCCGATTAAAAGATAAAATATCAGGGTTAACATTAGGAAAAAAAAATTGGGTGATATTCTCTCCCTTTAGCTTCAAAATTAAGTGGGATTTTCTAAAATCTGTGTGCGAATTTTGTTTATTTTCAAAAATTTATTTATTTTTTCACCATTTACAAGCAAAATTACGCAGCTAAACCTCCAGAAAAAACTTTGTCAACTTCAACAACAACAAGCAAAATTAATATCATTACAAAAATACAGTGCAACTAAGATTATAAATATCAAAATTAACAATATAATATACAAATGAATTTGATAACAATACAATTTAATGATGTCTTTTGATTCTTTACCCCATCAAAATTGAACAACTCAGCATGTAGGAAAATCCTATGAGTGTCAATTTTTTTGGTGGGATTTAGTGTGGTATTGCAGGAAATGTGCAGTCCCATGGTCTAATGCAAACCCTGAAATATGTCATGCAATTCAGAGATGAACCAGAGTTCATTCTAGGATCAAAAGAAGGCAGGGTGCTCTGAGTTCTAAAAAGGGCACTTCTATAATTTTGAGGGCACTTTATTAAAAAAACTTTATGTACGCAGGCGTAGTGTTGACTCTAGAAAAAAATGGCCCCCCAGGGGGAGGGAGAGATTAAAAAAGGGCACTTTTGAGTTCCACGAGAATGCTACGAGTAGATAACATGTATAGAAACTGGTTTGTAATAATCTCAATTTGACTTAGCTCCAATTGGACTTATCCCCAAAGCTTTAACATTGTAGGGTTGTAATGCGTGTTCTGACTTACAATGCATAGTTAGCTCCCCTCCCCCCCTCTTTTGGAGAAAATTTGAGAAGGTTTCAGAAATTTTTAGCCAGATACGATTTGTCAGCAGAAGGGGGGGGGGGACCGTAACTTTTTGTTCCTCAACTTTATCACACTATCATTGGGCCACAAGCTTTCATACTTGATCACATTCATATTTGATACTGTACCTTTATTGGTACAAACTTAAAAAAAAAAAAAAAATTTAAAGTTCTTGCAGTGCAGGATGTATAAAAATTAATAAAATAAATGAGAATTTTATTTAAATTCTTTTGTTTACAATAATTATTGAATGAGTACTAGGCAAAGAGTTTCAAAGTTACTGAACATAAACTTTTATTAGACTTTATTTAGAAGTAGTGCAAAAAAACAATTTAACTCATTCATCAATTGATAATTATAGAAATTACAAAAATTATATGGAGCACAGAAGTTTGCTGTAATAAATGATAGAGTCATAAGAATTTTGTATTGCATCCAACTGTTGGATGTACAATACCATTTAAATCTTATTACTGAAATGTATTTGTTCTTCCTCTTTCACTTCTAACTTAATATTGGCTCATTCGTGAAAATTTAATATAAGTTTTTAAAAAGCAGTATTATTTTATCTTTAAATAAATAAAACTAATTACTATAAATAAGAGATATAAAAAGGTTAAAAGGTAATACGGAGGATTCCATAGTTAACTTAATTAAAATCAATACCAATTTCGGCCGCTGGTTCACGGCCATCCTCAGTCCTTCCCTTCCCCCATGGGAATAGCGTGGCTGCCTGCCTTCTCCGCTCTTTCGGCGCATGACGTCACTCCAGGTTTCGTCGATGGTTGCATGGGTAGTATTTAAATACCCCTATCACAATAGATTTTCAAGGAATTAAAAAAATAGCCAACTTCAATAACCATAGCTACGCTTACTTACGTGAATCTTGTAGAAATAATGTCAACAGAGGGCAGCATCAACGATACTACCCATGCAACCATCGACGAAACCTGGAGTGACGTCATGTGCCGAAAGAGCGGAGAAGAGGAGGCAGGCAGCCACGCCATTCCCACGGGGGAATGAAAGGACTGAGAATGGCCGTGAACCAGCGTCCGAAATATATTTCCGGAGGAATTTGGTATTGATTTTAATTAAGTTAACTAAGACATATAAATTTTTGCATGTGAAAGCAGAAGTGCGTAGAAAATGGAATCAACGATTTCAGGAAAAGGTGGTGTGGGGTTGGATCCCCAAGACCCTCCCTTTGATATCTGCTTGTTCAGCTGTTTTCATGCGATGTTTGAAGGAAGATTTATGCAATTGTGTAATTTTAATTTGTACTAATTGTGTATGAATGTATTTTTGGTCCGTATTAAGACAAAAATTATAGCTTTTAACTGTTTATTTCACATTCTGCATGAGATGTTGTAAACTGGCAAACTACTTGGAGAAATCCATTTTAGGGTTACTCTCTATTATGTATGTGTCTAATATCTTTAATGTTGTTTGGGGTTGATTTTGTGTAAGTCTGGAACCACTGGTAGAGGTTTTTAGTGACTATGGAAAAAGTTTTTTACTGAAAAAGGACCACTGGTGCATTGTTGCGTGACTATGCAGGGCAGTGCCAAATCTATTGTGGGTTTTTTCTTTACATCAAAAGAGAACATTCCAGGATTTTTGAGTGTATGTACAGAGATTTTCTGGGCAATTGCGTGTGTTTGTGTATGGGATACCTCATGGGAAATAAGAAATACTTCACATTATTTTAATTAAAGTGCTGCTTTTAATCTTACTTCTTTTTAATAGAAATAATAAAGCAATTTGTTTTTTAAATATGCAGCTAATTCTGTACCAAAAATAATCTACCAAAGTAAATTACAGTTTGTAGAACAAAGTTTGTAAAAACAGAGTTGTAGTAGTTGTAAACCCCCCCCCCCTAAAAAATTTCTGGCTACGCCACTGTATAGGAGTATTTATAGATCAAATTTCACTGGAGGTTTCACCAGTTTTTTTAATTTGTTGGTCCCAGGGACAAATGACTATTTGCAATTATTTGCCAAGTCATTTTTCTTAAAATTTTAAAATAATGAAAATACAAGTTCAACACAAGTAGGTGAAAGTGGGTTCTTAAGTGTGCCCAAGATATTAAAAAAATGGGTTGCCGAGACCTAATATTTTGATAGAAAGCAGGTTCTGCTTGGTATGAGCTATCATCAGAGCATATGAGTGTCAGTGGGATCCTTGTTTACGTAAAATTTTTTTTACGTTTCCGATTTAAAATGTCCATTATAGTAATGTTTCAACTAAGTTTATACAAAACTCTCTTTCTCAGTGTTTACAGAGATGTGTCCTTCCCTTGAATGGAAACTAGTGTAAGTAATGTGCACACTAATTTGCACTTACATTACTAATACTAATTTGCATGTGTGTATATTGTAAATGCTTAAATTTTCTGCTTTTCATTGATTTTAGGAGGCATTCAAGGTGTTTTTGACATTGATGATATGATTCAAGTGCTACGCAGTGAAAGCTTATTTGATATTGCTACAATTGCATTGCCAACTGATAAAATGGATGAATCGTGTCAGTTTTTAGTACTAGTTACAGCTAAATCTCAGAGGCATATTGAAGCAGTAGCAGAATCAATAAAAAAAATTGTAAGTTTTTTATTTTGTATTGAATTATTTTCTGTTTCATTTCTATTTGATGTAATGTCTTGTACATCAATATTCCTCATCTTTTTACATCTGCTGACCATCAAAAATAGGAAAAATATTTTGCAGACTATCATCAGGCAAAAATAATAAATATTAAATAAACTCTGTATTTTAATTTATTAAACCAAGTGTTATATAATTATAATTTTTAGTTAAAATGACATTTGCTGCTGATTATGTTTTAATAAATTTGATATTTGTTAACTGGCAATAAAGTCCTGTGGACTAGCACGGGTCCACAGACCAGTGGTTTGGAAACATGTTGTACATTATTAAAATATTTTCATGGGGAAAATGCATAAAATAATCTATTTTGTTTCATTTTTATTATCTGTTTTTGAAATGTTCTGCCTTTTTCCCATTGTATTTTCATTCTGATTTCTATTTAATTTGTATTCACTTTTTCTTTTTCTTAAGTATAGCATTTTGACATGACACTTTACATACATCATTTGAGCAGGATCATTTAGTTGAAACCAGTTTTTCTTTTCTTTTCAATGGTTTTAACAATTCTTCCTCTCAATTTTTTATAACTAGTTTTTGATGTTTACTATGTTATTCAATTTTATTTATTTTTATTTCTTTATTTTAATTATTAATTATTATTTTTTTTAAAGATGCATAAAGGGTTTTATTAGGTTGATAATTTTTAATGCTTTCTTTTATTAGGTAGCAAAATAAAGTGATTAAAACACTTAGTTTTGTAACAAGTTACATAAATTTGTTAAAATATGTGTAAAGTTCTATTTTCAGTGCTCTTTCTTTATATATTTTCATTCTTGTGTATTTTAAATAAGTTTGTATATTTTAAGTTAATTTTATATAGCTTTAAAAAAAAAACCTTGAAATTTAGAACCAAATTAGCTGGAAAAGAGCTAAAAAGATAAAGAAAAAATTACTCCATAAAATATTTTTTCATGAAATAACCATGATAATGATTGTAATGTTTATTGCTGGTAATGGTTACAGCTGGATTCATGTCTTTACCAGACATGATTATAATATTCCACACATAACATACTTCAGTAACATACATAGTAACCCATATTTCCCCCTACATTTTACAAGCATTAGTGTGCTTGCCTAAATATCCTTGACAAAAGAAGCTTCTGCTCAATGTGGTATTATTTCCCCGTTTTTTGTGGGTTACATTTTTATTGCGTATAGTAACTATCCACGCATAAATATACTTCAGAATGTATTCCAAATCAGAATGAATACAGATTCTTTAAAGATATCTGTATATAATTTCTTGAATTATTCAGTTTTCTTAGATTTGTTAAAATATTTAACTTATTCAAAAAGTATTTAAAACATTTTGATATAAAAAATATGCTTAAGCATTTAAAATATGTGATCTAGTGTGGTTCTTTTAATCAGTATATATGTATGTATACAAGATAAAGAAACAAGGGTCCCAAAAAGGAATAAGATCAGATAAGAAGAAAAAATTCCTCTTGTTAATTTTTAAAAAGCTACACTTTTTAAATTTGTGTACAACCCCATACAAAACAATTCTCAATTAGTAAAATTATGAGCCCTTATACCAATGAGTTGACATACAAAATTTGAAAATTATATCATAAAAAAGTGTCAGAGATACGAAGATAGATATAACGCTGACTTAAACCACTTTTCAATGGCTTTCAAATAGAAAAAATCATGTTGAATGATTACATTTCAGAGGTCGTACAGAAATTATGTAAGAAAATCTATTCCACTCCAGCAATAAACATTTACATTCAAAATCATGTATAGTCCCCGATCATCTCGGCTGCCCAATTTTAAAACACAGTAAGGGACAAATTTTTCAAAATGGATTTTTTTAGCATTTTTCGTTCTAAGAGAGTCGTGTGAGCATGATGTACTTGGTACTTTTCAATAATTTAATTTTTTCGTATAGATATCAAAATGGATAAACCTAGTAAGTGCTTTTTTTTTCAATTTGACAAATTTAAAACAAAGTACACAACTTTAAAAAACCTTTTGGAATCCCTGAAAGTGAATGATAAGTCTAAAGACTTAATTGATAATAACGAATCAACAGAAAGTTTTGAAGAATAGATTCATTGGTAAGAATATTGTAAGTTTTCATAATTGTTTATAATTTTTCATATCATTTGCTAAGTTAAAATATATTTTAAAAATGCGTAAAATGACAAAGTAATTTTATCTGGTCATGTTATCAGAAAGTCGTGATTTTATTTATTTTGCGCTTATAGATTTCATTGTGAAATTAAAAAAAAAAAAAATAAAAAAAACCAAAGTATATATTAATTGTATTTATTATTTAATGTTAATAGCCGTTATTACATAAATATTTATTGTAATATATTAAGACATAATACAGTGTGAGACACATATCATTGGAAAAAATTAAATTAAAAAAACACACTAGCTTTGAATTAATTTGTTTTTTTATTTTCTGTTCATTGTTTGTTATTAAGTATTAATAGCCAGATGTTTTCAATAAATAAAATTAAAAACTGTCCCTAATATTGTTTTTTTATCTACAAAGTTTATTCTACTGATTTATTGCACAAATCTCTAATTAATAACCAAGTAAGTGCACTTACTGTGTTTTTGAATTGGTCAAATATAAATTTTTTTCATGATTCAACAACTTTTTAACCTAGTACGTGCAATAAATATCACAACACAAGTAAAAATGATATATTTTTTTTTCTACATGTTGTCATCCTAATCTGTGACAATAATCAACAGTTAATTTGTTGTGCAAAAATACCATTTCATGCAGCTAAAAAAAAAATAGGTTTTATTGATTTTCTGGAAAATTTTAAATTTGTCCCTTACTGTGTTTTAAAATTGGGCAGCCGATCTTTCTTTAAAGATATCTCTGCGACGTTTTATGATGAAAAGTGCTCAAATTTGCTACATCACCTCATTAGTTTATGGGGCACATTTACTAATTCGAATTTTTTTTTTTTTGTACAGGGGTCGTATGCAAATATAAAAAGCTTAACTTTTTGTAAATTAATGTGAGGAATTTTTTCTTAATGGAGTCTTATTTCCGGCATTATTTTGAACATTTTTTCAATTTACACTACCCACTTATCGCTAATAGATAAAGAATTAAATCCTGTTACCACCTTTTTGGGATACCCTGTGTGTATATATATATATATATATATATATATATATATAATATATAATAGCTTACTTACGTAAAGTGAAATCCCAAGATAATCCAATGATAAAGTGAAAAAAATATAAAAAAATAAAAAAGTAGATAGCACATGGTGCCAATTAACGAGCTTATACCGGATAAGTGTTTAAATATAGCCTTTTAATGCAATGAAAGAGTGGAAAAATTGAATATAAAGCGCCAAATTAGAACTGGTGTGCTTTTAAGCCTAATCACATGTAATCAGAAATAGTCGGAAAATGGAATTAATATTGAAATGGTGTGCTCTATCATCAGGCGCCACCGCACACACATTTCAATTTATATTTATATATATACTAGCTGAAGTACCCGTTCTTCGCACGGGAATGAATGGACTTTTTGATATTACGATTTGTGGTGATTACTATTCATTGTAATAAACAGATATAGCAAAGTGGATATCGCGTTATATTGTGTCCAATAATCATGCATACCGAATTGCAAGGCAATCGTTTGTACGGTGCAGAAGGCCATGCGGCGTAGCGCAATCTAGTGGCGAGTTTTAGCAAAACGGATACGGCGAAAATATTTTTCGCATTCAGATATCGATGTATACGAATTTTCATGACTATCGGCTGGACAGTCCTGAAGTTCATGTGTTGACGCGACATCTAGTGGCAAGTTATAGGAAAATGGATAGCGCCAAACTCTTCCCCGTGTTCAAATATCTAAGTATACCTATTTTCATAGCGATCATTTGCACAGTCAAGAAGTGATACACTGCAGGGCCATCTAGTAGTTAATTAAAGTAATGATTTGCTACAGCGCCGTCAAGTGGCGAGTTATAGCAAAATGGATAACGCCAAAATATTCTCATTGTTCAAATAGCTATGTATACTGATTTTCATAGCGACCGTGTTCAACTATCTATGTATACCAATTTTCATAACGATCATTTGCACAGTCAAGAAGTGATACACTGCAGGGCCATCTAGTAGTTAATTAAAGTAATGATTTGCTACAGCGCCGTCAAGTAGCGAGTTATAGCAAAATGGATAACGCCAAAATATTCTCATTGTTCAAATAGCTATGTATACTGATTTTCATAGCGACCGTTTGAATGGTCAAGAATTTGGCCTGCTGCAGCGTCATCTAGTGGCGACTTAAAATAATAATGCATTGCAGTGTCATCTAGTGGTGAGTAACATCAAAAGGAACGCAGTTACAATATATTCTTCGTGCTCAAATGTGTAAGTATAAAAATTTTTATGCCGATCGGTCGAACGGTATAGAAGTTGATGCTTTTCAGCGCCATTTAGCGGCAAGTTACAGCAAAATGGATAGTGAAAAATATTCTCCGTGTTCTAATATTCGCGTGTACCAAATTTCATCGAAATCGGTTGGACGATATTCGCATAGCAAACGGCTAAACGGAATAGAATTCGACGTTCTGCTGCGCCACCTGGTGGCAAGTTAGAGGAAAACGGATAGCATAAAAAGCTTCTCCATGATAAAAGACTTAGGTGAACCAAATTTCATGGTGCAACGGTGCTCAACGGTGCTGGAGTTTTTCAACCTCATACACTCATACCAACATTCATTTTTTATCTATAACCAGTGTCATTATATATCCCAGTCTCAAATAAAATCCAGTTTCAAATCTAAGCCTCGCCAAAGTGCCAACATACGCCATTTTGCAAGCGTTTTTTCAGGAAATCATTCGAAGCATTGACTTAGCAGCAATAATATATGGGAAATGGTTCGACCGCGAAAAAGTAAAGCAAGCCTTTATTTGAAAAGTTGAATCCCTTAATACAGCCGAATTTTTTAAAATTATCAACTATAACGTGTTTTATTCATCATTACTCCGATGTACTAAATGAGAAGATTTCAATTTTCTGAAATTTGGCGGAATTCCCCCAACTTAAATCAGTGTACTCATTTGGCGAGAATTCTGGAGATAGATCAATTGAAATCCCTTAATAACTGCATTATTTCTTCACGGATCATTAAAATTTAAAGCTGTATTCTAATAAAACCTTTGCACTTGTTTTCAAAAATCTATTTCCTTAAGCTCTCAATAAATTGCGCCAAGCCGAAATCTCTGCAAACCGCTAGAACTCACTTTCACAAAATCGGCATTTGAGCCATTTTATTTTTTCGCCAAACTAAAATAATTTACCTATTAGCCTCGGAAATCTTCAATTCTTATTGTTTTGCGTGTAAAGCATTACATTCCTGCTCTGATTTCCCATGCACACGATATTATAATTTAAAAAAAATAACCTTACGAATATAAACTAACAAAAAAAAAAATCATTATTATTCTTTTATTTTTACTTTGAGAATTTAAAACATTTTATTCGGCAAAATCGCCACACATGGCAACCACGATCCTTATTTCACACTTTTTTCACTACAGGGGTTACAATTACGGAAAGATTTTGCGTGAAGAGCATAAAAAATCTCTTAAATTCCGGGAACGGGTGGACTTTCAAAGTTTTAAAGTGGACTATGAGTTATTCTATATTATTTTACATATCTGTACTAAATTTCAGGCCGATAGGTCCATTTTTGTGGATTTGTATACGAATCAAATCCACAAACAAACAAACAAACAAACAAACAAACAAACAAACAAACAAACAAACAAACAGAATTTCATTTTTATTTATAAGATATAAATGCATTTGAACTTTTTAAATTAAGTTGCTGAATCAAATTAAAATAGATGGTAAATGTTGAAAGTAAGATCGCATTGCCGAAAAGCTTGTATACTGTTGGCCTACAGTATGCCCCAAATGAAATGCAACCCCTGAAAAACAAAATGTGAGTAAGCAAGAAAAAGAATGTTACTGAACAAAAATTACAAGAAATGATGAAAGTGACCTCCATTGAGCATTTTACAAGCATTGGTATGCTTGCCTAAATATCCTTGACAAAAGAAGCTTCTACTCAATGTGATACTATTTCCTCGTTTTTTGTGGGTTACATTTTTATTTGGAACATACTGCATATGAGGAGTTTGGTTATGACACAATAGGCTTCATTCCACTAGTTGCTATGTTCTATGGAGATACGTAATTGCAACTTCTTTTTCAACAATTTAATATGATTTATTATTACAGTAACCCCTCGTTATATCGCATTTGTTGGGAGGCAAAAAAAATGTGTGATATATCTAAGGGCTCAATATAACAGGCGGAGGAGGGGGGGATATGATAAAACTTTACTTTTATGAACTTATGCTTTTAAAATATAATAAAATTAATAGTATATGTACTGTAATAAAAGATATGCTCTTAAACTATAAAAATAGAAGTTTAATTTTTTATATTTATTTTATGTACAAATACACATTTCATTTCCTGCTGGAAAACTGATTTAGAGTCATTTAATTGGATTTTTCTCTCACATCCTGCTTTTCAAGAAACATTATCGAGCGAAAATTAATTAATTGTATCTAACTAACTTATGTGACGGAAGATGCATTTTTCAAATGTACTGTGTGCTTCTCAAGTAAAGTAACAAAGCAAAAGAGTACAGAAAAAAATTGGGAGGCATAGAAAAAGCACGATATATCCAAATGCGTGATATAAGGAGAGGTTACTGTATCAATTTTATATTTATCCTAATCTCCTAGATCAGGGCTGTCCAACTACAAGTGCCTCAAGGGCCACTTTAAAAAAAGTGCAGTCTGGAGGGCTAAAGTACTTCATATGCAACTTATCAGTGAGTTTTAATAAGTGTGGTATACAACGAAAAAATGTTTTTATTATTTTAATTTATTAAAAAAGTATCAAATTACAAAAACAAAGCAGATGCGTAAGTGACTTATCAGAGAAGGAACTTCTATATTTTGACTTTATAAATTTCATGTTAGAAAAGCTGCTATCACAAAGATATGTGCTTCCCAGCATTGAGCCCAGTCTTAAGATTTGCAAGCTGGGGGTATCCTTCTTCTGGCAGCAACTTTAAAAAGTTCAATCCAGTTTCAGTTCTTCCTTGATAAAAAGGATCTGATTGCAAATCTCACAATTCCAGTTAAAGGTCTGCTCTGCTTACATTCTCAACTGAAATTGTAGTAAGGGACTGAGTAAAAACTGAAATCTCTTATTCGATTTTTTAAAAGTCAATAAATCTTTTTTCAAATTCTTCTGCAATTTGTCAATGTATTTTATGTAAGGTAAATTTGGAACTTCTCCAAAATCCTTCATTTCTTCAAAATGCTCTTTTCAACTTGGGAAAAAATGAAAAATAATTTTTTTTTTTTTTTTTTTTTTTTATGAAGACTTGAAAAGCTTAATTGTATTTTTGAATCCATTTATGTGTCCAAATAAATTTGCAATATCCTTCTGTTTTCCTTGTAGCCTCAAATTCAATTCATTAAGGTGAGATACCAGGTCTGTTAAAAATTCAAGGTCTGCTAAAAATTGTGCATCTACCATTTGATTTTCCAGTTCCATAGTGTTGGACTTCATCTTTAAGGAAAATAGGTATCTCCTTGCATAGAGTGAAAAATCGTTACAAACAGTTTCTGGTGCTGCCGGCGCTTAACGAATATCGACACGAAATAACAAGTCCATATTTGTAACATCTACTTCAGCTAAAAAATCCCGAAAGTTTCTATGAGTCAAAGTATGATTACCCCTCTAATAATATTAGTTATTTTAATTTGCGACCTTCTATCCATCGCCAGTGGCATCACACGTTATTTTATATTACTGTTAATGTAAGAATTGTGCATATTTAATATTGGAGGGTAATTAATACATTTAGAGGCACATGGGACTCATGTTGGACAGCCCTGTCCTAGATTAATATTGCAGAATTTGGCCATAATTGAATTTTTAAAAGGTTAATACATTAATAAATATTTCAAAAATGTTAAGTTATGAAGTTTTACTTTGAATTTAATTTTGAATTGCTGATTTTTAAGCAATGTATTGCTAAAAGTCATATTTTTTAAATAGTACAAAATGAAGAGAAGCAAGAGTGATCCATTTGTTATTGTAGAAGGAGCAGATAATTCTGGTTGGAAAGTTATGGATATGGGTAAGTATAGTTTTTGATTAATATTTTTGTCATTTTAAATGCTTTTTAACTGTGGAAACATTAAATGAAAATTATTTAAATTTCATCTCCCCTCTCCCCTCTCTGGTTTTTGCAATAGTGATATCTCAGCAACTACAGTTATTAAAACTAATTGGCATCCAAAAGTTAATCATAATTGATAATTATGTAAATGATAAAGGAAATTTAAGTTGGAAAGTCCGGAACATGATAATGCAGGTCTGAAACAGTTTAAAATATGATTTTATATAAGATAAAAAATACAGGGTTTCTACAGACCTGGAAAGTCAGGAAAATGAATTTTGGTCAGGGAAAATCAAGAAAAATGAAGAAAGGTCTGAGAAATGGAAGAAAAATCAAATTTCATGGTGAAATACAAATTATTAGTATCAGTTTGAACCAAAAAGTAACTTACCTTAAAAAGCTTTTGGAAATGAAAGAGATGTATCAGATGAAGAAGCAATTAAAACTTGAGCAAATTTCCTGGAATTGAAATTATCATTAAAATGCAAGAACTGAAAAAAAAACCCTTAAATGTACCTATACCTAGATTTTTTGAGTTAACTGGAGAGAAAAACCACCTCTTTAAAATTATTTCATCAAGTTTATTATTTTACCTGTTTTTGTACTAAATTTAAGTGAAGATTTTAAAATGCTGTAGGAAAGATGTAATTTCTGTTTGATTATTGCTGCTTAATTGGCAAATCACTGAAGGAAAAAAAAAATTCCTTTGATTATATTTTTAAAACTATTTCTTGAAATCTAAACTTTTAAACTTTATGTATTTTTATATCTCTCAGTTTAACTCAAAACTTAGTTTTTGTGGGAATTTCTACTACACAATTTGTGTAAGCCCATTTTTGTTTTATACAATTATTTCTTTCTGAGTATGTTTTTAAAGATGTTGCTGTAAAATTGTACCTCATTTTATGATCTCTTTAGTTTGATAAGTTGTAGAAATTATTTTATTTTTATTTTATTTTCTAAACTCGAAAATAATTTTTAAATGTGTTATGTGTAAAATTTGAACACATCTTGTCTAACTGAAATATGCTTAATTTAATTATTATACAGCATACTTTTTGTAGTAGTGTCAAATAAAATTTAAAAATATATATACTTATCATGAAAAAAAAAGGTAAAATATTAATGAGTTTTAAAAGGAACAAAGTAACACTGAAAATAAGTATGAAGTCCACAGAAGCTTTGAAATCCATAGAAACCCTGAAGTTACTTCAAAATGATCACTTTTATTTATTCACATAAACAATATGAAAGGGAGCTAGGCTTTGCTTGCAACATGACACATAATTTTGTGAAAGTTTCAAATAATTTACATCCTAGTATAGTGCAAAGTAATAGAAATGTTTGGTTATCAATCTGTAATCTTCCTCTCTTCTTATATACCTTTCACTGAATCTTCTCTGGAAAGTGTTAATTCAGCCATTCTTTACATGCTCAAAGTTTATTCAAATCTAAAGTAGTGATTTTTAAATAAAAAGTGTGTTTTACACCTGAAAAGAATACATAATTTATAATAAACATAAGTTATTAAAAAGAACATTTCTTTTTCTTTTAAGCATGCAACATTTGGTGTATTTTTAATTATTGATTTTTACAGAAGGTCAACTCTAGAAGACCCAAGTATAGTGCTCATGCTGGCTTTTCTAAAATTTGAGTCCAGAAGACTCATAAGATTATCTGTTTAGGGTCCCTTGACTATGTTTTTATTGTTTTCATAATATTAGAAAACAATAAAAAACATAATTTAACAGTGTGAGAAATAGGATTTGCTTTCATGGATTATTAATGCACAAGACTATCTTTAGTTTGGTTCTGCCAATCTCTTTGATTTATTGATGCAGAACATGATTTCAAAGCTATTGTTATAATAAGGTTTTGTTTGTTCTAAAAATTTCAAATTTACAGCACCTTTTTCCAAATGTATAAGAAGGGGGGAAAAAAAGAAAAGAAAGAAATGTGCTGAATATTGAAACTGATGAATTAGTAGAGTGTAGTGTTAATGAGTTTTTGCAAGACATCCAGCCCCAGTATAAAACCCATTAAAACATACATTTAATGATAAGGGTAGTGAAAGATTTTTCTCAAGTATACGTAAAGTTCTAAAAATATGGAGCACTGGGGCTAAATAATGTAAAGAAAGAATCTTTTTTGGTTAAAGAAAAAAGGGTTAAAATATGCACCATAGCATCATGACCAAATATCTATTATACTACTTTAATTAGTTGAGTTACTTCTTGCTGGTTAATGCGTATGAAATGTACAGTCATAGTCAGGGATGTTAATTCTGCGCCGAGCTGCACCGAAACACAAATTCTTGCGCCAAACTGCGCTTTTAGCCGATTTTTGCGCCGGTCTGCGCCGAATACGTCATTTTGACTCTTTCAAGGTGCGCCGAAACACAAATATTGTGCCGAACTGCGCTTTTAGCCGATTTTTGCGCCAGTCTGTGCCGAATACGTCATTTTGACTCTTTGTTAAATTTTTGCCACGCTCATTTATCTTTTAAAGCGTGTATGGAAAGCTGCATTCCGAAGCCATTCTACCCGCCCCGGATCGGACCAGTCGGGCTTTGTTAGTCACTTCAATCAGGGCCGGCCAGATAGGCAAACAAGTACCGTAATTTTTGGAAGAAACGCCGCGGCGTTTATGAGTTTAAAAGTTAAAAAATAGTAAGTGCGGCGTTTACAATATTTTTAATTTTTTTAAGCCGATCTTCAACGAAAAATCGAAAAATTCGTTTCGTGATAATTTTCTCAAAAGATGGCGCCACCACCGACACGTACTCTTTAGCGTGCACAGATCACAGCGTAGCGAATCAGAATGCGAACCTACCCCCATAGAAAAGAGGTTTGATCTTTGATCCAGTTTTGGAGAAAGTCAGAGCACCCTAAGATGGGTCCATGTCCCGTGCTCTGAAGTGGATGGCTTCATACATCCAACCGATGTCTCCTCAATTAAGTAAAAAGAAAAAAAAATAGAAGTAAATCTTTTACATCTACATTTTAGAACTATAATTAAATTTTAATGAAGTTTTGAATATATATTTTGAAGGGTTAAAGTTCTGTAAAATACCGCAAAAGTGCACTACCCTCTATTAAATGCACCCGTTTTTCACATGAACCTCTATTGTTCTTAAAATACTGAATTTCAGCCAAAATTAGTCAATGTTGCGCACGGTGCGAGTTTAACCCTTCCCCCTCCCCCCCCCCCAAAAAAAAATAAATAAATAAATAAAGTTAATCTGAAAGATTTTTTTTTTTTTTCGCCATGCGGTTTTGCGCCCTGTGCACTCTATGGAATAAACACTGCCAACTAATTGGTATGCTCAAGAAATGCTGAGTGCTTTTAAAATAAATCCCAATGTTATAAATATAAAAAATAATAAATAAATACCATCAAGAGTTGTTACACAAGATTCAGTTTAAAACAACAATTTGCTGAAGCAAGCTCATTACGTAATCAACAGCTGGCCATCCGCGGGGGGGGGGGGGGGGGAATGTTTACTTTTAACTGGAGACTCTTCTCACACATCGATTGCTGTTTTCATTTTAATGGCGCCTGGTAGTCTGTCCGAACTTTGTGCGGATGCAAGAAGGTTTTTAGAAGTTATTTTTTTTATTTCTATAAATTCACCTTTGTGAATATAAACATTGATATCTGATTATTTGAAAATAGAAATCGTAAGCTTCGTAAAATAGTGGCAAATACTTTAAAACATTCTATGGGAAGGGGGAGAAAAAAGGAGATTTTTTTACCGTTTATCCAATTTCTACCGAAATATATCCGATCAACTTAATAGCTTTTTTAATAAATTAGGTCTAATAAGTAATGCAACATATTTTTTATTTATTTATTTTTTGTTAATTAAGAAATTATTTTAGAAAACATTGAATTTTATCTGGCATTGACTTCTGACCACGATCACCCCCCCCCCCCCCACACACACACACACACACACACCAACGATCGCGGCTGCGGCGTTTTTGACGATTTTCTAGCTAACTAAGCTCATTTTCGTGGGTGCGGCGTTTCTTCCATAAATTACGGTAATCATCGCAACGGGCACCGTTTTTTGTTTATGAAGGGGCACGATTTGCTATTTGGAGATGAAACATTATGGACCAATTCGTTTTTCAACATGTACACATGCATTGTTTTTTTTTTTTTTTTTTTTAATTGATATTGTACCTTTTTGAGAAAGAAAAATGGAGGAAAATGTTTTTTTGGTGCAAAATAAATCTGCTGTCTTTAAATGAAAACTTAAAGGAGAAATCAATACGCCTTTCATAACTTGTTATTCGAAAAGTTTTTATGTATTCACACTGTTTACAAAAGCGATTCATATGTTTTACCTTTTCGAGCTTAAAAAAAAAAAAAAAGCCCCCTCCTCTGAAATGGGTAACGATCCGCCACAGCTCTATGTATATGTATTTTCCCGATTTGAACTGGCACTATTTTTTTCGGGCCCCACCACTGAAGCAGGTCACGAGCCGCCACTGGCTGTTATAGAAAGTGGACAGATTCTATTAACGGAAGGGAAGGATAGACTTGCAAAAACATTAAAACTATTAGAAGAAAATGAAAAAGCTCAAGAAGAAATTAATAAAAATAAAAAAAAGAATAAATAGAAAACTAGATAACTTATGATACTTAATTTGTAATCTCATTATTAATTTCTCATAATCTTAATTTTTAACTTCCCATAATTCTTAATTTCTCTCAACAGTCATTAAATATTTTTTGTTTACATTTGCTTTGTATATTGTGTTCAAGTATTATAGATGAATATGTAAATATTAGATGAGGTTAAATTACTGATACAAAAGCATATGCTATTAAAAGTACACACATTTAATTATTCTAACCATCAAATTTATTTTGTTTTCGATACTGCTTACCAATTACGTGTTGTTGTATAAGAGGTATAATATTTAGGTTTTCAAAAATCTCCATTTAGTACTACTTGTGATTTGTAATAGAACCAAAGAATGAGATAGAAGCTTTTGTTTTAAAATTTAGTTTTCATTTTATTTGTGCTCTCTTTTTCGAGAGGAAGATTCCCTAAATGATTCTGAAAAAGAAAAAAAAAAAGGACAGGGACTGGCAACCTGTGGCTCGCAAGCCGCATACAAATCATACTCATGGTTCTTGAGTAGGAAAAAAATGACTTAACCACAGAAAGGTTGCTGACTCCTGATATGTATTGTTTTTACCAAGTTGCTGATAGCATAGCCTGTATACACCCTTTTTTTTCCAGAGCTTTCCTAAAGTGCTTTCAAATAGTGTTTTGCTTTTAGCAAATGGTGTTTGCTCGCAAACTTTGCTTTTCTTGTATGCATTTATTGTGTTCCTAAATCTTCAATTTTATGCTCCAAAATCATGTTAATTCTGATCTCGAATCTTAGTTTTCCTCTCGGAAACTATTTTTTTGTGCTCCCGAGGTGCTCCCAAATGGAATTTTTCTGCTCCCAAATAGAATTTTTCTGCTCCCAAATGGAATTTTTCTGCTCCCGAGGTGCTCCCAAATGAAATTTTTTCTGCTCCCGGGGTGCTCCCAAATCGAGTGTTGGAGTTAACATCCCTGCATAGTGTTGATATAAAAAGCTGGAAGAATGTCTGCGGTAGCTAGTTAAAGAAATATTAGAAGATTTTTTCTTTTTCACTCGTGCACACACATGTAGAATAAAACATCTTTTTTGCCTTTTCTATTTAAAGACATATTACATTTAATTTATGAATTTACATTATTGTGTAAATATTATTTTGATAAATAAAATAAATATATGGGATTGAATTATAAAAAGTTATAAATTCAAATTTTTATATAGGGAAGTATGGGTTGCACATAGTTAATATTTACCTACACATTCATTTGAAAATGAAATTACATCTAAAATACTAACATCTAAAGTAAATAATTCTTTAATATCATTATAGTTTTAATAATCATAATTTAAAATCAGATGGTAACTTGTATGCTAAATTCATGCTGGTAATAATGCACCTGTGTCAGCAGTCTCAATTTTTATATCGTAGAATAACATGTACAAGCTTAAAAATATTTGCCAGTAGTTCACTTGATCATTTTCTGGTTGATATATAAAACATGCACACTATTTTATCTCAACTGATGTTGCTAACAGTGGTACTTTATCACTGTCAAGTAGTTAATACACGAGCACTATCAGATGTCTTATAGCATATAGTATTATTGTAAAGATAGAGCATTTTATGTGATTATGTATTTTTGCTTTTTAAAGTACGTTAAAAAATTTAATCATTTATCAAAAAATTTATTTCCATTCAAAAGTACATTTAATACTAGTTTTCTCACTAAATCCTAACTGATGAAATAATTTTAAATATTTATTGTTTTTTAATTTTCTTTTTAGGTAACATTATTTTGCACATTATTTTTGGAAGAAGTTCGAGATAAGTATGACATTGAATCCTGTCAGCTACTCGACTTGCAGTTTGATAGTGGTGGAAATGCTCCACCTGATCCTACATTAAAAGTTTTTGAAGAACAAATGGAATTTTTTAATTCATTACATAATTCAAATTCTACTGAAGCATCAAAAAATATGAGTGAAGCATCAACAGATGTGAGTGAAGCATCAACAGATGTGAGTGAAGCATCAACAGATGTGAGTGAAGCATCAACAGATGTGAGCAAAGCATCAAACGATATGAGTAAAGCACCTAAAGATATTAGTTGATGACAGAATTTTATTGTTACACAAATTCATATAAGAAATAAAAGAAACTTATAAGTTTAGTTATTCTGCTGTTTCTGTTATCAGTTAACTGGCCCTATAGGAATTTTATTAAACTAGTTATTTGACTAACTGAAAATTAGTTATTTATGTCATGAAGTGTGAAACTGTATAGGAATGTAAGAAACAACCATGTTATGGCCATGTTGGGCAATTTCAGTTTTTCTTCAAAAAAATTGCCATAGGACAATTTTTACATAAAAATGATGGCATTTTTAGTACAATAAATATCTAGTTCATATTTTAAATGTGTTCACTTTTATATGTGTACCTTTTCACTCTCAAATAAAATTTTCTTTTGTTATTTAAGTCTTCTGAGCGGTGTCTCCATTTCATTTTTGTCTTTTCTCTGGGATAATAGGACAGAAAAATGTCCTGATATCAGTCAGATTTGTTCAGATATATCTTAAAACTTAAAATTACTAAAGCTGAATTCAACCAAATTTTCAGTCAGTTGTTGGCAAATAATAATTAACCGTATAGTAAGATAACACTGCAATATTCCTAACATCATAACTGTCAACCATTCCGGTTTAATCATATTCGTTCCTATTTTTAAGCCTTATTATGCAAATACAATTTTTGGCTGTACAGTAGAATCTCTTTGATCTGTCACCTTTGGGACTAAGGGTATGGTAGGAATTCAAAAAAGGTCCGATTATCAGAATATATAGAAAAGTATATGAATTTATCATAAAATAAATAATCTCTGAACTCAAAAATGACTGCAAGTATTGTCTCTACAGTAAAAACATTACAACAAACTGCACAAAAGCTGTTATTATGATTGAAAAAGAGCAAAACTGTATGTATTTACTGTACTATATATATATGTAATGCGGGTGGTAAGTCATCGACGAGTCAGAAGAAAATCCGGCTGTCAGATCAATCGGAGTTACGAACCTGCCAAGGGTGGATGAGAGGGGTTCTACTGTATTGTTTTAATTTTTCATAGCTTTTAAACTCAATTTCAATCTTTTTACATAATTTACATAAATCAGTATTTACTCTTAAGTATTTTTTTATGTGTAATGCAGTTACAAAGTACACAAATGCCAATTTCGATTTATTTTTATAAATTTAATGATTTTTAAATGCATCCGAAAGCTTGCATGCAAAACTGTAGAAAACCATCAGACTAATTCTGTGATTTTAAAAGGATATGGATACACATCAGTTGGATTTTGCATGGCTAAATGAGAAAAGAATCTGTTTAATCTGCTTCTTTTTTTAAATTACGTAAATGTATTTCAGTTTTTGATACTTATTTTTAAAATAAAATGAAACATTTTTGTTGTTGCTAACATCCTCTGGCTAACTGTGGAGTGGTGCCTGATCCTCCATATAAGACTACAATGAGTGAAATGGAGCAACTTTCAAGTTATTGAGCCTCAGTAGAAAGAAGATCACTTAGCTTGCGTCTTCTAATTTTGAACCAATTCCAGATGAGAGACCAGAACCTGGATTGGCACTCCCAGAATATTTCAACATGGAGGACATTAAAGCCATGACAGGTTTTATGTGCACCAGCTTGCTTTAATGTACACAGTTCGACAGCAATCCAGTTTAGAGAGCTTGTAACCTTCCCAAGTGCTGATCAAGTTTGGCACTGCTTCACTTGGAATGCTTATTCTTAGGGAAACTAAACTTAAACTGGCTGGGCCACTGCATTTTTGGTAATGCAGTTAAACATAAAAGCATTTTCCCCCATAACTTATTTATGGATCAATTTTTTTGCGATTTCTATCTCGCACACGCTTTGTTTCTATTTCTTCTTTTTTTCTGGCAGGTCTTTGCATCATCTTTTACCAGACCTCAGAGACAAATTCGGAAAAAGATTTCAGAGGGTGTCCAAATAGTGAAAATGCAGAATTTTTCACAAAAAGATTTCATCATTACCATTTTGTTAGCAAAAATCAAAATTTCGAGGGTCCATAACCACTGGACTCCTCCCGCCCGTTTAATACAACGTTGTAGATATAGATCTTCTATGGATGCCAAAATCAAAATTTCCTCTTATATTGAAGGAGGAAGAAAAAATTCCTAAATGTGTAGAATATCAGTGGAGATCGTGGACGTTTCTCAGACTATAGCTTCCCTTAGGGGTGTCCCTCTTCTAAAGTTTTTTTTTCTTTTTTTTTCCCTCTAGAGGATAAAAACTTCCTATGATGGATTTATCTTTCACCTAGCATTGTGAATATTAGATTCTTTTTGTTGAGGTTTTGATGGTGCTAAAATTTATATTTAACATCATGTATGAACTGTGTGCACTAAATTTCACTGAATGGTGCTGCTGCCTGTATTGGTAAGGTTGGTTGATGCTAAAAGATTTACTTTACATTCTCAAATTCTATGATATTGATATATTAGAGAAAACCATTGATATCCTAATTAGAGAAAACAATTGCTCTAGTGAACAACTGCTTCTAATTATTAAAGTAATGCTGAAGCTAACTTTAATAACTATGAAATCAAAATTAGTCAGTTTTCCTGGTCCAAATTTGCTTTATTTGGGTGGAGCACGTGCCGCCTCTGGATACACTAATGGGTCCTGCCTGAATATGAAGCTGAATGTTGCTAATTTTTATTTTACACTACAGTGAGTCTGCTAAAGTTTGAGGACAATATCACTACAAGAATATTTCAACCATGCATCGGGGAGAAATATATGTCTGAGAACCACACTACTCAGATTAGGCATCAATGCAAATGAAAATTGCTCTTCTGGTCTCTCTCTGACATGATATACCCAGAGCCTGATTATCACACGAGTAAGGGAGGGAACAGCCTGGGGTCCCTAAATATCCCAATTAGAAATACAGGTATACTGAAATAATAATTTTAAAAGATGAATTTCTTCTGTAATTTCTATATACAGTGGAACCTCCCAAGTTGGAAATCCCCATAAGTGATCCACCTGATCCGTTATGGGGACACTTTTCTGAAGAATGGAATGTATCTGTAAAGTAGAAATAAGCCTCTATAAGTTAGACACCTAAAAGTTGAACACTTTTTGAGGAACTGCAGGTGTCCAGCTTACGAAGGTTTTACTTATTTTTTGGATGGCAAATAGGATTTGATAGAAGTACCAAACCCATAGTTTATTGAAATGCTTTTTTTTTTTTTTCCCCAAGTACCAGTGACGTATGTTTTAACGAAGAAAAGAAAATTATAAAAATTTCTCATCGGTCCAGGAGAAGAAAAATTTCAAGTCATTTTTTCTAGCACGCCATGTAATGACCATCCCTGGCGTAGCGTCAATATAAGCTAACAACACAAATGAGTTACAAATATTAAAAAAATAATTTTCAAAGATATTATCTTGCTCAAGAATAAATATGTATGTAATTTTAAAAATTCAGTTTTGGAAATCTTAAAAATATTTTATGTTGCAAAAATGCAACAGCGGTCGTTAAGGACTTGAAACGCTTATAACAGACTTGCCAACTTTTACGCTTTACGCGTAAAATTTACGCATTTCGACTGCTGTTTACGCTTTTACGCATACAGCACTCTTTTTTACGCATTTCCGGATATTTCCTTCCTAACTTGTGTTTATTTCTTTAAAACTGAAATTGATATTAAAAAGAAATGTATTAGGTTTTAAATTGAAATGATGTTCTATGTTTGGGCCTTTTTGCCTTTTCAATATGGATCTAAGTGCACATCATCGTCACCATGATCGACATCGCACATCCATGTTGATACGATGCGCATCAAAATATTTTTCTAATTGCCACTGAGGCAAAGATGAAAAAAATCTTTTTCCCAGATGTGACGCCGAGTATTTCTTAATTGGTTTACCCAGTCATGACGTCATAGAGTAGAGCGAATGGGAGAATCGCTTACTACAGAGTAGGTCTTTCTCCTGTGACTTGTGCATCTCACGTGGTGTTCTTCGTTATCAGCGCGCACCCGCTTTGCGGTTAAGAGACATTGGTAGACGGTAGTATGAGCATACTTCGTTTGATTTTCTGAGGATTATTTTCGATAAATGGCCTGTAATGGCCACTAGAACAGCATAACTTATAAAAAAAAGTTAGCAAAAAAATGGGCATGTATAGTATCTTAAAGCAGCGAAACTTGCTTATTGTAACATGTGCCGGAGTGATTTCAGCATTTCTCACGGAGAAAAGTATGACATTTCTCGCCACGTGAGTTCGTCAAAACACAGTGAAAATGGGGAAACGTGCTAATAGCAGCAAAAGTCTACGAACATATTTCAAAGAGGACGGATAGTCCAGTGGCAGATTAATGCAAGTTTCTCGGGAGGGGGGGGGGAGCGGTTAGAAGATTGACATGTACATCCATTTTATGGTAGCAATTTAGAATCTTTTACAATTAATTTCTTTTTTCTCGGGGGGGCAGTTCGCCCCCACTTAATCCACCCTTGGGACAGTCGGACGTTATTCATGCAGAACTGTTATTTACATCTTTCTTGATCAAACACAGTGTTCCTCTTTCAGAAGCTGATCATGCTGAATGTGAGAGGGTTTTCTGTATTATTCTGAAAAACAGAATTCAATTCAGGTGCAACTTGTTTAATAAGATTTTGGAAAGCCGGCAGCGAAAAATCTTGCTTCCAGAAAACTTTTACTTCATATTTTCTGAATAAAGGCGAAAAAGCTACTGCTGCTTCTTTGAAGTCAAAATGAGAGTTTTTTCAAGTCAGTTAAGTGATTATAATTAATAAATTGCTACCAGAAATCTGGAAGATGATGTATTAATTGATTTGCATTTTATTCAACAACTTCATTTTCTTTTATTGTTCTTAGCTTTATTTAATACTTAAAACAAATAATTGTGATATAAAATGCAATAAAAGTAATACTCATGCATTCTATAGTGAAAGGTAAAAAATAACGGTCACGCGTTGTATAGCAAAAAGTGTCGAAATTTCTGTTCGCACGCCGTTTTACACATTTTGATTTTCCCAGGTTGGCAAGTCTGTTATAATAGTAAAGCGCCCCCCGAAGTAACTTAGTGTCCAGGGCCTCATCCAAGCATGATCAGGTTCTGAACATACTGTTCTGTTTTTCTCCTTGTTTTTCTATTCCGTTTCTCCTTCTTGTTTTTCTATATTTTATGTTTACTTTTCTTTCTCTGATCCTCCTTTGTGTGTTTTGCAGGGGTCACTCTGTCGATCGCCAATGTCGCAAATTATGAAAATAAAATTAGTTTGGTGAAAGAAAATATGCTTTGGCCAAAATATTGACAATTGCTTTTCTTAATGATGTCCGGAAAAATCTAATTAGGCAAAATGTTAAAAAGAGCCAGCGCAACCCCTGTTTTTGTATATCCTTCGTGCTGGACTCATTTTAAATGTTATGTTTTTGCATACTGCAGAATGGTTATAGTACGACAAATAATATAAGGAACAGTAACAAAGGAGGCGAAAGCTAAAACGGCAGAGGCTACAGACAAAGCCTACCCTTATTTCTCCTCTCTATAAAATTCTGTGTTTTTTCTCCTCATTTGTGTGCGGGCATGTGTGTGTGTGGCAGGGGATGGTCTTTCAAGCATCAGTAGTTTTTTAATCTTTCTATCCTCAGAAGAAGGAGGTATTGCACTACGTGATCGATCACGCAAGACCATACCTAGGGGGTCTGTTCCACCCCCACCCCCCAAATTTAAAATTTTGTTAACAAAACAATAATAATGAAGCCTTTTCACCTTTTGGTCCCCCAAAATTTTTTTCTGGGTACGGCCCTGACCCGAAGCAATCTCCCAGCAAGAGAAATCTTAAAAATGTAAAGTAGTTTCCAAAAAGCTCTACCCCAGACAGCACAGCAAACTTGCATCAAACTTGATTTATCAAGTCAGTAAGCTTGAATTAAGCTTGAAAATTCCAAGTGTGTAAGCTTGATGCAAGCTTGAATCAAGTGTTCTAGTTTACACTTGCCCAGCTTGCATTAAGCTTGACATTTCAAGCTTAAAAAATGTTCCTAAATACACGGGGCGCTGGTCGGCGAACTCGCCCCACATATTTTACTTTGCCACGCATTTCCCCTCTATGCTGAAATTTCAATTTAATTTAATCTGTTTCCATCGAGTGTCCGTTGCTAGAATAGAACCCGGGACCTTTCGGTTCGTAGCCGAGCGCGTTATCCATTCAGCTACCAAGCTTCGATGGAGCTATGACTAAAGTTTGAAGTGAATTATCAAGCGGTTTTCTGGCCAGATTGATAAGTGGGCGATATGTTATTTGTTTTTTTTTTATTTTTCCATGGGATGCATCAAAATTAAAATAATGTTATGTGTGATTTAGAGACTCTTATAGGGAAATAAACATAATATAAACTTAAGAGCAGCACACGTTTTAAAACTTTCGCAACACTCATGAGCAATACTGCTGGCCAAAATCGAGACAAACGACTGATTTTGAAATCAAATTCGTACTATAATTGTATTTTATTTTGAAGAATTTCCATATTTGGAAATATAGAATGGGTTTACTTACTTAACACAAATTTTGTGTTAAGTAATCTGAAATCAAAGAAACAGATAGTTAAACGTTACTTCGAAATGCTATATCACAGTTGCTAACATGTATGGAATACAAACACTTTAGTCATTTTTGTAAATATTTCTTATAATAACAAATAATTGAAAAATTTTGCTATTTTTTAACGCTAAAAATTCTCTTTACAAATGTGGTTAGTTATTATAGGTATGCTATATCGATATAGAGCATTTCGAAGAATTAAAAATAAGTTTAAATTAATTTATACAAATGTAAATTTGAATTATTTTCATTGTTCATACTTTATAATAAAAAAATTATTTAACTTCTGAATTTTTTTTTTATCCTTTGTAATTTTATTTTAAAACTACAAAAGTGTAAGATGTAAGATTTTTGGGCCCTAAAATCTGTAGGCCCTGGGCAGTTGCCCCGTTTGCCTTGTCGGTAATATGGCACTGGTAATAAAATACACATCTTTTACGAACATTCAGCAAATTTGAGGACGCTAGACAATTAATGTCCATTCTCTTTCACAGATGGCGCCATCAACGCTCCTTTAAAAAGGAAAAATGAACCGAGTATCAATTGTTAAGCTTAAATACAGCTTGATTTAACTTGACTCCTGCAAGCCCCTTGAATTCAACTTGACTCCTGCAAGCTTGCTGCCAGCTTAGAATGAGTTGAACTGTCAAGCTTGCATTAATGCGTCAAATTCAAAGAAATGTCAAGCTTGATTGACGCCGGCGATTATGCATAGCCTATGGACCCGGATTAATTATATATACCTTAGCATATGTTTGTTTATATTATTTCCATAACATCTAATAATTCAGTATATAAAAACTATGACGAATTAGAAAAGCATATTAGTTAGATGCTAAACAAATGTGACTCAATGTTATTTATTTCCCCTAAAACTTTCCTTTCAACTCAACAGACCAACCAATGACGTCATGAAGTAATTAAAAAACTAAAAGTGTTTTAATTACTTTATCGTTTAACAGCAGTATTTTGAGTGATTTTTCAATGACGTCATTTAAAAATGGATCATAAACATTAGTAAGAAATCAGAAAACTAGATGTCACTACAATACTTCAGAGGGATCGGCAAAATTATTTTGCCGGTAAGTAGGTGCAATATGCGTACGATGCTTGTTTTGTTTTGATTTGGAGACTGCCCAACACGACTGTTATGATTGTAACGCGTGGTGTATTTCTTGTTAGATGTGATGCATTTATTAAATTGAACATATTTGCTTTAATATGAACAGTCTGAAAATTATTTAAAATGTTAATTACAATAAAGTATCCATGCAGTATGCATTATCGTAAGTCGCTGTGTAGCCCTAGGCTATAGGTCATTTTGCCTAGGTTAGTGGGGTATTTTCTGGGAGAATCGGGTCAGTTCGTGTCATTCACCCGGATTTTCTTTTTACCTTCTGTTGTGACGTTTTAGCGATTTTGTTAAATTTGTGATGTGCTGCGTCTTGCGTCAAACTCTTTTCTGTTGTTAATAAAGTATCTTTATTAGTGTTGATCATGTTGCGAAAAGTACTTTTGCATCGAGGTGTTTTAAAACCTCTTATATCTTCAACAGCAACAGTAGATTCTGCATTTTCGTGCCGATACTTGAGCTCCCAAGTCTCGACGTTGCCGAAGTGGTCTTCCACCGCAAAAACACATGACTGGAATCGAGCCATTACTGATGCAGAAAAAATTGTGGGATATCCTACTACATATTTCAGTCTGAAATGCCTTTTAAGTGATGAATTTACGAACGTTGCCATGTATCTGCGAAAATTGGTTGGAACTAACCACCCTATTCTAAAAACAGCTAAGTAAGTTTAAATCGGAACGCATTCCAGTTTTTTTATTTTTGTCACTGAAAGTTATGGAATTTATTTAAGATTGCCGAATACGTTTATCATGGCAGTTTTTAATATCGTTTCTTCTCGTGTGCTGACTGTTTGTTAAAAGTAAGAAAAGTCACCAGCATTGTAAACTACTTGAAGTAGCAAAACTAATCATGTGATTATTAAATGTATTTTAAATGTTAGTCATACTTACTAACATATGTTATTATACGTATGAAAATATAATAAACAGGAGGAGTTTAGGAGCTCTGCACCTTGCTCGCTTAATTTTTTTTGGGGTCATTGTATTTAGTTAGTATCTTGCTTATTTGCCATACAATTTGCAATTAATTATTCAACGCATTAAATAACCTGATTCAATGCATGCTAAAAAATTTCAAATTTGGATTATTCTCTATGTAGAAGATTAATTTTAGACAAAATAAGGCTTAAAGAATCTCCTGAAATTTCAAACACAATATTGTCAGTATCACTCTGTGTATGGTTATTATGTTTTTATTTGACATTAGTATTACAGTTTGTTTCCTCCACTCCTTTGGCTTGACTCAGTCACAGAGAATTTTGTCTCTGTCATATTAAAAAATACATTGTCGAGTAAATATATCTGAATTGCTCAGATAAAATAATAGCAATAACGTTAATTATAAACACAAAGCGGGCATTGTTTGGTCAGAACTATTAGCATTTATTGTATTTATTCAGACAATAAGCTAAATTAGCACTGATAATAGTAGAACAGGAGCTAAGTGGCACATAGGCGGCTGGTGCACAAAAAAAAAAAAAAAAAAAAAAAAAAAAAAAAAACGGGTTGTGAGAAAAGATGTTTGGTGGCTAAAGCTGATTTTTTTTTTTTTTTTAAATTGGGGGTTATTACTGGATTTAAACTTCATTATTGATTAAATGACCTTCAGAGGCAAACTCTTACTAGTTCGTACTCATTTTTTTTCTCTCGATTTGTAGTATAATTCTTTTTCCCTCCATCATTTTTTTATAAATCATTACTTTCAAACATTAAAAAATGAAGATGCAGTTGCCAGAGTAGCTCCAATTGATGGTAGTATAAAGCATAGTGATTAATTGCTACTATAACAGTAGCATTAAATAAAATTTTAAGAATTTTTTTTAAATATAAATTTAGTATTGCAACATAATCATGTTGTGTGGCTACAAGCCACTACCATTTACTAATCTATGTACTGGAATTTAAATTGTCAGCCACTCGATTAGTCTATCATTAGATCTCGAGTACAGCATGCTCCTGTGCCTTAATTAGTAAAACTGCCTATTTTCATGTTTAAATAAAAAAATAGAATAATACTGCTTTTGCTATCTTAGGCAAATCAGAGAAGCAGAATATGCCAGAATGAGTGATAGTGCTCAGCTGAATGAAGGAATTAGAGAAGTATTGTGAATTTATCATTAAAAAAATTAATAAAAGCAACAAAAATAGAACAAAACTCCTTTTTTTTTTTAGTATCAGATAAGTATATCCTATCTGTTTCAGTGACCTCCCCAGAACTTTTTCTTAGCCGGGTGGTATTATGAAGCTGTAATGTATAATCCTATAGAATGAAAACATTTGAAATGATATTCGGATTTTTCTGCTGGGCGGTCAGTAAAACTTGTTGGACTATGCACTGGCCAGAAAGGCCTGGGGAGAACCCTGTGTTTTAAGACACACTGTATAGTGTGTAGTTTATTTAAAGCTGTAGTTCAAAGAAACAAATTCTGCTTATTGGTCTTGGTACAAATATTAAAATAAACTAATTGCACCTGGGACTGAAAAAAAGAAACTCAGAACCAACCTCAACTGAATTTTTAAAGACTGAAATTTCACAGCACTTCATTTAAATGAATTATTAGATTTTTTATAAATTTCTTCTTGCTTGTAAAAGAAAAAAAAATACTGGAGAAAATTAATTTTATTTTATTCTCACTCACAAGCATTGTTGTTTTATTACTCTACAATATTTATTTTATAGGAGACTCATCTACCATGGAAAAATGAATATGCAAACTCGAGGCTTAGTGGTTTTGCTATTATCTAAAGCTGCTGGGCATACTTCAACATGTTCCGATATCAATACTGTTGGAGCATCTGGTGTAACTTCAAGGCAACAAACTTTAGCAGAGATAACAGAAATGATTCACACTGCTCACCTGATTCATAAAGGTATCCTAAATTTATCGCCTGCCATGGTTCCTGATGAAAACGATCTCCATGATCTTCAATTTGGCAACAAGATATCTATCTTAAGTGGTGATTATCTTCTTGCAAATGCATGCAAAGGATTGGCTAATCTCAGGAATTGTAAGGTATAGCATTTTAGTTTATTTAGTAAACTTGTGTAGCTGTAAGTTATAGAACATTTAATTTCCCCCCCCCCCTTTCTTTTTTCATTATTCAAGGAATCATATTTTAATGGGAAAAGTCAGAGAATATTGCAAGTTTTTCCTCAAAACTGGAAAAATCTCAAATTGTGTCCTGTAAAATTATCAATAGTTTGTATTTATAAAAAATTCTTGTTCTGTCATACATCTGAGATCTTCCTAATATGATTCGAAATACTAGGTGTGCAAAGGACTAGTGATAATCAATATTGATATAGCAGTGGTAAATTATAAGTATGCCATGACACCATCGTCTGCAATTTCATAAAAAAAAAAAAAATTCTTGAGAAGTTACAGAATTGGGTTTTAGAAATTAAATCGCTACACTGGTTTACCATTATTAAGGTCTCCAATTAAAAAAATTTTTTTAATTGCCTTTAAAGTATTGTTATCATACAAAATAAAATTCTTCTGTTCAAAATGTTAGTACTCATAGCCATTGACATCAGCCAGGTAGCCAGTAAAAAATTTGGATAAGGGCTCAAAAAATATGAAAGGTAAATATATCACAAGAAGCCTTGATTATTGACATCCAGTTAACAAAAATCCAAATTTTAGGAGGAGGGGGGGGGGAAGGTCCATATTGCTACATCCTCTGGCTACCTCTTCGATTGACATAATTGATTGTGTTTGGTTAATGCCCCAGTGAGATATTTTAGTTATCTTCTATAATAACTAGATTTCTTTTTTAAAGTTATTTTTAAAAATGTTTTATTTACTTAAAAAAAGAGCTGCATTTGATTTTATACAGTGTGTGTTTACCTGAGATGTGTTCCAGTATAAAGCGAGTCTTTTGTATATAAATTACTTCTGTTGTTACTCGAAATTTTAGGTATTAAACTTTATTGAAAGCACAAAGTGTATTTTGCTAAATCTCACTTTTCCCCCTTTTTTTTTTAGGTTGTAGATTTGATTTCAAAAGCAATTGGGGATTTCATGCAAGCAGAATTTTTAGGAGAGCATGACAAGCAAGGTAATGCTTTGCCTGTGCACGGTATGAGTATTTCGACTTGGGAGGAAAAGAATTACCTTTCTGCTGGAAGTCTCATTGCAAATAGCTGTAAATCTACTCTTGAACTAGCTGGTCATAGTCATGAGATGCAAGCTAAGGCATATGAATTTGGCAAGAATGTTGCTTTTGCTTGGCAGGTGAATATCTTGTTATTTTTATGGGCTAGTAAATAGATTAAAAAGTTATCTCTATAAATAATACAGTTTAAAGTATCACTTTTGTCAAGGGTTGTGAGAGATATAGAATTTGACAGGTAATTTCCAGGTTAACATTGAAATATTGAATACTTTCCTGAAAAATATTGTCAGCAATGCACATTTATATAAATATTCAGTAACAAGATAGAATTGGTAATGGTAATTATTAAAAGTAAATAAAATCCGAAAATCTTTGACTTTAAAAATCTATTCTTATAGATGTTAAACAAAATTTACTAATGATAATTTTATTTAGCAGTTCATCTGTATTTATTTTTAAGTGTTTGGAAATAGCTCTAGAGCATTAAAAAAATGTACTGAATATAATTGTGTTCCCATACCTTGTATCAGTTAAACTAATGATATATCATGTATCAATTAAACTAGCAACACACTATGTATCAGTTAAACCAGCATAATATACATTATTTATTTATAGTAATTGGTATAAATGCATTAATAATATGAGACAAACTTTTTAAGTTAGGGATCAGTCCAGACTTTTCAGACAGGGTCCTGTTTTTGTGAAATTGTGAAAAATTTACTCATAATTTTGTGAATATGAAATTAGCATTAAATCAGGTTTTTTCGATCCAGGGTCAGACTGTTTCTGAGTCCTATTTTTTATGAATTTGTGAAAAATATACAATTTTACAAATTTGAATTTAGTATTAAAGTTCCATTTTGGATATTATACAGAAAACCCTATTTTTGAAAATCTATACATGTATGCATATATATATATATATATATATATATGTACATGTACAGATTTTTATAAAGAATCACATTAATGCTTTTTATGTGTGTAAATTTATATAACTACAATTTGTGAGAAATGAATTCTGAAAATAAACACAGATTTGTGAAGGATCTGCTTTTCAAGATAAAATATTTTGTGAAGGGTCCATTAGTGAACCCAAATTTCTCCTAAGCAGACCCCAGTAAGTGGTTGTTACTTATTAATACAAAGTATCACTGATCAGTTGATTTTATCTGGATACCGTCAGCTTTGGGCCATCTACTGATCTCTATGCAAGGGGTAGATCTTAGTCTGGTATCCTCTCCCCTTCCCCTGTTATAATCAAAGTCAGGTTGAGCCCAAAAGGGTTCCACTATTTGTGTAGCATATGTGTAAAACTATATATTAGGTCTTCTGCCCTCCCCCCCCCCCCTGTAAATTTCTTTTTCTCACTCAAGCCCCCTTGCCACTCCTAAAAATTTCAACTATGCAGTCTGCACCCCAGTCGCAGAATTTTCTGTACCATTCTGCAACATAGTTTTAAAAATGCAAAAATAGTCTGCAAGCTCTACTGCTGGTACGTGTCAGGTTAGCCATAAAATGCATATGAAATCAACGCATTCATCTTATATGTCAAATATGCAATATTTGGTCAATTTAGAGCATTCATTTTGCGTACAATTTCAAGTTGTGCAGATTTTTTTTTGTTCAGTTAGATAATTTTGATAACCAGTATTAGAATTACCCCCCCCCCCCATTTCTTGTAAAATTTTCTGTGACATACTCGTAAACAAATCTCATCTGCCAATTCACTTTTTCCAAATAGCATTTTAATAAATTTTATAAACACATTTTATATTTTAATGCAACTAAATTTCAAAACTTGGTTGAAATATAAAAACACACCCAAAAGATTAAGAAATACTTTGTTGAAACAATAAATCTAACTGTTGATACAAAAGTTAGCATAATGGCTTGCAATGAATGAAAATATAATTATTCACAAAAAGGATGGAGAAAGATTTCATATTGAATCATTGGGTGCAGTCAGCGACATTGTTCGATCTGAACTCTTGAAATAGTCTGCAGACCTTCTCAAGAATCTGCGACGAGCGTCGCCGCGTCGCACAGTTTCTGCGACCGGGGTCTGCACCATCAACCTCCTCTGTGAGTACCCTTGTCTAACTGAAAATGCACATACTATGGCAGTTCTTCCATGATACTGTTCTGTGTTTTTTGCAAACCTTTTCTTATTAAGATTAACTAATGTTTTTATAGATATTTCACAAATTATTAGTTGTACTGTGAACCATTTGAAGCTTTTCAAAAATATATTGCTAATCTTTCTTTTCACAATATTTCAGGTTTATGCAGATTTGCAGCCATTTGTCGACTCTCTTGGTTCGCCTCCTGGCAGTCAGTTTGATTTAGTATCCTTGCCTGTTATTTTTCATCTCCAGAATAATCCTGAAATGGTAGATTCCATCAGGAAAGAAATCAATGATGATATTAGTGCCTTTGACTTTAAAGCTGTGAGTATAAAGTTAATGGTGATCATATGTTGTTTTTTTCTTTCTCTTCAGGCATGTGTTATTAGTAAAACTGTTATATTGACATCTTTTAAGAAAAAACAGAGATTTATATTTTGGAGTCATTTTGAAGTGTTTCAGTATCATATTGTTTTTCAGATGATTATTTATGCTAATTAGTTATCATATGAAATGGTTAATTGACAAACACAATTGAATTTATTAAAATCACTATTTAATAGAATTTATAACAAGTATTAAACGCAAATTTCTGTTGGTTGATATTTGTAAGCTAGAGTTGATCTTATTATTATTAGTCAGTTTTTTATTTTTATTTAATTTTATAGCTGTGCTGTTTTTACTTCATTATATTATAGAAAACTTTGCATAATATTTTCGAAGTCATGTTTCCTTAAGTGTATTGAAAGTTTAATTGCTATTTTTTTTTTGTTGCTTGTTTTGCTTAAGGAAGTCAAAGATTATTTTATTTTAATATTTATTATATATTTTAAATAGTAAATTAATTTAATAGTCGTATAGATTCAATAATAAGTATGCATTCACTAACAGAAAGTGATTATGAAGAAGAAATATTTTTCAAAAGTATTTCTGAAGAGAAAGACATTTTTTGTTTCGTTTTATTGAAAAACAATAAAATATCATTTTTATGTATTTAAAAAAACTTAGACTCTTGTCACCAAATGTAGCTCTGTTATCTAAGATTTTAGCCTATGTAAAACATGAAAAAAGTATTCTTTTTTATGTAGTTCAGTAATTTTTATTTTCCAAAGTTTTAATTTTATTTCTATTGTAACAGATTGTGACTAGTTAATGCTCTCTTAATTTATTGCTTTGACACATTTAATTTTTGAAAAGAAAATGTCAATTTGTCTAAAAATCCTTTTGAGCTTAAATTTGTGAATGGGGATAAAATGTTTAATGAGCTGCTCCTTTATTCAAATGTTGTAGGATGTGTTACCTCCTCCTAAATTCATATATAAAAACATCTTGCTAATACGGTTAAGTAGCTTTTGCTTTCTAGTTTTGAAGTCTTAGTTCCTACAAAGCACGGGACAGAATAATTTAAAAATGTGCTCTAAAAAAAGAGCCAAACGAAAAGTTAAACTTTAGATTTTTGTCCTCTACAAAGATTCAGTTTTGTAGCACTCATTTAAAAATAAAGTTTACAGTTTTCTGTCTACACCAATATATTTTAATAATTTTATATAATTGTTGCCATCACAAAAAAAAAAAAAAAAACCGAATTGAACCATAGGCGCACCCACGTTTTGACTGTTGCCAGTCACGAAGAATAGATTTGATTTCCATAAAAATAGTTGCAGGTGACATAGCTCCATGAGAATCCTTTACTTTCTAGCACGTCATTTCCCGTTAAAAAAATGGTCACGATTATTTTTAACAGCACTGACATCTGCTGAAAAATGGAAGAGTGCGAGAACAGCTGGATAGATTGCCCAATGCTGAAAAAAGGGCAGCCGTTGTCATCACAAAAAAAAAAAAAAAAACCGAATTGAACCATAGGCGCACCCACGTAAGGGGCTATGGGGGCTGAAGCCATGCCGCCTAAACCTGGAGAGTTAGATGCGAAAAGCTTTAAAAATTGAAAATTCTCACTTATGAATTAAAATATTTTATTTTAAAAAATTGTTTGAAATTATTCCTATTTTTTTGTGGGGGCATTAATTTAAGCTGGGGGATGTTGGTTTTTAAATAAATCCTTCCAGTTAGTGTATAAAATACAGTTAAACTTGAGTACAACATCAATGAAAAGATTGGATAATTATTTATGACTACAACGAGTTACGTTGATAGTGGGCTTGTGTTTTGTGGGCAAGTGGTGATGAATACTTTGATGACTACTATAATCGAGGTCACTATAACAGAGTTCAGCAGTATTTGTAACCCCAGCCCCCACTAAACCAAAATGCTAGGTGCGCCACTGAATTGAACCAATTATTTAAAATTTCCTAATTAAATGAATTTGGAGCTGAAAAATCCATTTTAGATTAACGTAATGTTTCAAAAAGGATCCTCTCCTATAAAGAAAGTTTATTGATGAAGGCATAGTTTTGGAAAATTTTGATATCTAAAGCATTGCATTGTACTTCACATCTTTTTAACAACTTAATCAACTTCTGTTTATTTTGCAGGGTTGGTTATGTATATACCCTCTCCTAACAGAGTTTGTGCTGCTTACTTTATACTGTATTTCTCAGGAATTAACTATTTGGGGCCCTTAGCAAAATTTTCTGGGTCACTTTTTAAAAACAATTAGAGAGTTAATAAAAACTTGCAAGCTGAACACACTAATGTAAAAAATGTGTTCTCCAGTATGCTTATTCCTTTAATGCGCAGTGTTCCCGCTCTGGGAGCATCAAACTCTGACGTTTTGACTGTTGCCAGTCACGAAGAATAGATTTGATTTCCATAAAAATAGTTGCAGGTGACATAGCTCCATGAGAATCCTTTACTTTCTAGCACGTCATTTCCCGTAAAAAAATGGTCACGATTATTTTTAACAGCACTGACATCTGCTGAAAAATGGAAGAGTGCAAGAACAGCTGGATAGATTGCCCAATGCTGGAAAAAGGGCAGCCTTTGCCATCGCTCGACTTAACAACCAGTAAGATGGCGGACAATCAAAACGTTCATCGCGTGCCACAGATCTAGAGACCTTTTTTTGATGCAGCTGGCTGTGCGCGGGCACAGCCCTTTTCAGCAATGGGAAAGGGTTGCGCCTCAAAGGGTTAAATATTCTTTAAAAAATGGATCCCAGTGACCCCGTGATATGAAAGCACTTTTTGGGGAAAATGTGCTAACATTTAAAATACAAACTATTGTACACCAGCATGATCCCTGTCTGAAATTTTCACATTAGCTAGTACAGTCAACTCCCGCTAATCCGCGACTCTATAATCCGCGAACGCCTGTAATCCGCGATATATTTCAAATGTAAACAAACAAGTTTGTTTACATTTTGAGTGGCATTTGACTGGTAGTATTACTGTTATAGAAGTTATTTGATTGGCTGAATGTTATAAAGACATTTATTAATGATTTTCCACAGGTATTTGAAGTAAATAATTTCATATATTTGAGCATATTATCATGTAATTAAACATACAGAAACTTCTATCCTTAGTTGCATGTGTTCACTGAATGGATGTAAATAACGAACTCCGAAGCAATGCACCATCCAATCACATCGCTTTACTCTTTAGCTGAATGAAACAAAAAAAAAAAAAAAAAAAAAAAAACCAATGAAAACGTTTGCTCTATGAGAGAGAGAAAAACTGACCGTTGCAATTAAATTTGGGTGAAAATATGTAACATGTTTAACTTTAAACGCAAACCGCAATTTGGCAGACGACACAGCAGTTGCGCAATTTTCCGATTCTCCCCGTTTTGATCTTCTGTCTAGCGATTTATTATGCAACAAAAACTTTCTCCACATAACTGTAGTTCTATAGAAAGAAAGAAAGAAAAGCATAAAGAGACCACATGGCCTTTCTCTTTGTTTACATTTAACTGCCGGAGGAGCACAAGCAGAAATAATGAATCATCAGCACTTGAAATGTAACGCATGTGTGTGTGAAGAGGATAACATTCTTTTCTCTTTAAAGCTTATATAATATAGAATATTTTTACATAACGATAAACCGAAAATTACCTCGCAAGATCTAAAATTAATGTAATACATACTGAGATATAAAATATACAAATGATGCCCCCCACCCCACTCCTCGCGAGCGACCAGTGAAATTCCTCCCTTTCTGATTGAGCTTGTTTATTTTATAATAGATATATTTAGTTAAAAGCGGTCTTTTAAAGAAATTTAAAACAACAACAACTGCCCTTAAAAAAAAAATAAATAAAAAAATGTTTGTTGAAAAACTTCCGGATTTGGGGTCCCCTACTGTACTATTACTTTTGAAGAAGGGTTAGCTCTGGGAGACAAGTATTTATACATTTTGCAAAAGCAATCATTTGTCAGTGACCAAGAGTTACTAACAATTAGAAGGCTTCAGGACAAAATTTCTGAAGAAAAATAAAAATTTAGAGAATTTATTCATTTAATTTTGTATTAGTAATTGTATTTAATATTAAAAGTAGTGTTTTAGTTCAGCAGCATAAATATTTTCTTTCATCTGTCCTTTAGTAAATTCCCAGTAAATTTAATTGTATTATTTATTGTATTTATATTGACATTTAATTGTGTTTTTATTCAACAGCATATGCATTTTCTTTCATCATTTCCTATTTGTTTACAGTAAATTGACTATAATTTAAAGGGAAATTCTAAATATAAAAATGTAAACAAAAAAAATGACCTATAATCTGCACAACCCTTGGTCCCAGTGAGTGCGAATTAGAGGGAGTTGACTGTATTAGTGTTAAGATTTTTTTTTTCTTTTTGTTATGCAGAAATTTTATATATTTATACATATGTATGCTTTTTCATTTGCAAAAACCTAAAATTTCATTATATTACAAGCAGTTTATGAGCAAATACTCAATTAAAACAATTTAATATTGGTAACTGTTTACGTTTCTGCAACTTTATTAATGTTTGTACAGCTTAGTGTTACAGTATGGAACCTCTTATCCAGAATCATATTTCAATTGATTAAATTCCTATTTTTTTCCGAAAGATAAGCAAAAAATGAGTTTTTTAAAAAATATTTCTTATGTTTCAGTTTTTTTATTTTGAGTACTACAGCTAGAATTTATAAAGTAAACAATCTAGTAAGGTATTTTATTTATTTTTTTAGTGTGTGACTAAGTTTTCAAGAAGTTCTCATATATTTACTATTTCCTCTCTAAATCATTATTATTTATCTTGATCATATTAAAGTTTTTTTATATTATTTTTCTAGTATATTAACAATTAATCTTTAATTCTAATCAAAAATAGAGAGTAACATTTATGCTACCAATCAAATCAGCAGATATCATGTTAATCCCCAACCAGTTATCCAGAAAATTCAGTTATCCAGAATACACCCGGTCCCAACCATTCTGGATAACAGGTTCCATACTGTATAACAACTTTAAGACAAGTTTTAATGTATTTTAGCTCTGCATGGAGCATTGACTACATTATATTGAGCTTCATCACTACACAATATTTTTTTCTTTTAGTACATATTTAGTTTTATTAATTTATTTATTTATGAATGCCAGAACTTTGTTAACTGCCATTTTAATGTTACTTTTTACTGAGAATAGGTAATATATCTAAGCAATGACTCCTTTTATTACTCATTAGAATTCTTAAAAAATGTCCTTTATTAAGGGGAAAAAGGGAAGATCTGTATTTATAGAAATGTTTAAGCATAGTAAATGCAGGTCAATTGTGTACTTTTTAAATTAGCTCATCTAGAAATAGAATGCACTTATTTCAAAACTCATTTATCACAGTGCTGGATTTAGAGTTGGGGGAGGCCCACTAACTATTTCTCAAACTAGCTAAACAATTTTTCTGATGACTTAAGTGAGTTGATTTAGTCCTCAATCATGATCAAGTGGTTTTGGATTTGATTCTCAGTGGAGGTAGATTTTATTTGCTCTAATATGTGTGCCAGAAGCAGTTGCATTGTATATGATCCTTTTAAGAATAAAGGTCATGACATTATTCTGTAAGTATTTGGCATTCAGTAAGAAATTTTGCATAAAAATATTTATCTTGGAGGCTCCAGTGTTGCGGCTTCTGTTGTGATCCCCGAAATTCGACCCTAATTTATCTTTTTGCATTTCTGTTAAGAGTGGTAAGCTTCTATGAGGGAAAAAAAAAAAGAAAAAAAAATGAGAGAGATCACATATTCACCCTTTACTTTCTCTCCTTATTATTTTGATACTTTAGTTTAGTTCTTTGAAGAAATCTTATTAGGTTATATATGAATATATAAGATTAGGCCTCGACTGAGATCTTCCACAGAAAACAATACTAATTTTGGTATAAGTTTCATTTAACTTATAAAATTCCCTTACCAAAATTTAAGTGAACTATAATTTAAAATTTAAGTATATTTCTTAAATGTTTAACTCATAGAAAAAATATGTTTGGTATTAAAGTTTTGGTTTTCTAGGGTTTTTATTAAAAACCCCTGAAAACCAAACTTTAATAAAACCCTAGGGTTTTTATTAAAAACCCTTGAAATATGTGCCCCACATTAACAAAAGTAGGTGTAAGAAAAATTTTCTTTCCCTTGAAAATTTAAAGGTTTTCATAGTAAATGCTTAAAACTTTCATATAGCTTGTACTTAAAAACTTCTTCAACATTTTTCCCAGCTGTGTTATAAGTTATAGCAAGCATGCATTTTGTAATATTATGATTCATCTTAAAGTAACTTGAGTTTATAGTAACCTTTCAAAACCTAACTTCATTTTTACTGTAAAACCAAATACAGTTGAGAGCCAAAAATCCGCCGACCTAAAATCCGCAAAGGTCCGAAATCTGCACACCTCCTTTGATGTAAATAATGAAATTCGAAATCATCCACCAGTGATGAAATTGTTTAAAAGTGTCTTGAATCTAGATAAATATGATTCTGATGATGAAAACTTGGGTAATAATAATAATAAAATCCATTTGATAAAAGTTTAAAGTTAAGAGAAGAATACTTTCAATTTTTAGAGCAGCAAAGTTCTGTAACAAAACAGAATTAATGATAACATACAATTTTCAAAAATGAACAAAGAAAAGAAAGAAGAAAAAAAAAAAAGAAGAAACTAGAAATAGGCAAAAATAATATTTTAAAATAAATCACCATAGAACATGCTTTCAAAATTAGAAAAAGAAAATTTTGAAACCATTCGCTTTGCTAGTTTTCATGTAATTTTCTTCTTTTTTCTCCTATGCTTTTGTATTTAATGTGAAAATATAAGTGAAATACTTTTAACTATTTTAACTTCATTGTAATTGTATTCTACTTTTTTAAAACCAGAAATGTAATGATTTAACTTTTATGGCCCGAAATCTGCAAAATCCTAAAATCCGCACAAGCCATGGTCCCAAGCTGTGCGGATTTCTGGCTCTCTACTGTATTAAACTAACATATCTTCTTTCTATGTTTTACTAATTAATTACTTGTACTTTTATTCTTTTCAGCTCTATGAATCTATAATGTCTGATGACAGTGTTGATAAAACAAAACAGATGCTTCATCAGTATTCTCAGCAAGCTGAAGATCTGTTGCCAGTGTTTGGTTCATCAGCTGCAACAAAAGCCTTATCTAATATTATTAACTCATTAAGGGAATAGACATGTTTATGTTTAAAAAAAAAAGTATTTATTTTTAAATTAAGCTATGTAAAAATTTTGTCATAGATCATTCACAGTATTTTATTTATCATTGCTTACTTTGCAAAAAAAATAAAGTTTTTATAACTTTTAGGATGTTGTTTTGTATTCCTTTAAAATATTTTACCAGTTTAAGTTTTGCCATTTTTGTTTGTTTCTTTTCTTTTCTTTCTTTCTCTTGTTTTTTTTTTAAATAGTCAGTCACACAAGCAACATAAAGGGGTTTTTTTTTTTTTTTTAATTCTATGGAAATTTCTAGGGAAATAAATGTTTGCTTCATTTCTCACAGAAAGTAGATATAAAATAAATAGAATAAATCCCTCCCTTATTCTCAAAGATATATTCCATCTATAGACTTCTAATGCCACTCAATTTCACTAATAAAAGAACAAAACAGGAATTTTTTGTAGCATTTTACATAAAGAAATATTAAGGAAGTTAAAATGTGAAGAATTTGGCTCAACTGCAGCATTTTTTGTCACTACTACTACAGAATAAATACCTTACTTTAAAGTTTCAACAAGATGGTCGCTGCTGTGATACGCTTGAAGTCTTTGAGTCACAGTAAATTTGGACGCCAAATTCCTGTAGCCTTGGATATCTAAATTTCGATACTTTTATGTGCTTCTGAAGAGTTGATCTACTCTCCCACAAAGTTGTGGTCCATTCTTCACTCGCACAGATATCAGGAACTCGGACTACTTTATGTTGTAGCTCATGTTACACGCAGGTTGCTTGCGAACGGAAATACATTTGAAAAAACATAACAAGCTTAAACAACAGTTAGAGAACAGCATTCTTCACCTTTTGGATTTGGAAATAAGACTACATCTCATTTTCTTATCAAAAAGATACTATACTTTACGTAGTTAATTTTATTACAGTTTCATTAAAAAATATATATAAAGGGATATTTCGCAAATTCTACGACTCCTTTTATCCACAATAGATAAATTAGATCAAAATCAGTATGTTTATAGAGCTTGATCGAGACAAGCAGAGCGAAATCATACTTTTCAGCCTTGTTGGATCATGTTATAAAAGAGATACACAATTAGCTGTTACAATAGTTTTAAATGCTAATTCTACATAAGTTTTTTGGAGTTATGTGAAGTATGTAATTAATTTTTCTGCCAAATTTGGCGATATTTCTGCAAAACTCGCCAAGGTCGATGAAAGTTGGCGAAATTTTGGACATGGCCCAAACAAATGCCATACGAATTAGCTCTTATGCCATTAGCATACGAGCCTTCCAGTATTTTTCGACAATACAATTAAAACCGCTTAGTGCAGGGCACGCATCCAGACGATCCGTTGGCTTCAAAACGCATAAACAATAAGAGACTGGAGGCGAGACAAAGGTGTAGCAAATTTACCGTTACCTACAGGGCCGGATTTCCCATAAGGCCAACCTAAGCCATGGCCTAGGGCGCATCGGTCTAAAGGGCGCAGAACAAAGAACTCCCCTGCAGAACAATCACGGATGAGGAAAAGGACTGGAAAGGAGAAATGAAAACGACATATTTTAAGTGATTATTGTTCAAGAAAAACACGTTTATGGCTTCCGAAAAATTCCTTTTTTTCCCTAGTACAATTTCTTATCTAAAAACCCATGTGTGGAGATCCATTAACCCCCCGCCCCCCCCCCCCCTCGCAAACACAGAATTGCTCGCAGAGCACCCCAGCACAGACCATGTCCAAGTCGACGACATGTGTCGCAAAACTAAGAGATCCGCTGCAGAACAATCACATTGAGGAAAGGAGGGGTACCGGAGAGAACAATTATTCAAAGAAAGTTATCATCGAAAAGGAGTCTGACAGTCTGTGCCCTTCCGATATCCCAACGTTTCCAAAAAAAGAACCACACCACACACACACACACAGAACGATAAATATATCTGCTCGAGAAAAAGTCTGTTGCTTTGAATGTAATGCGTCTATAATTAAAAAAATTTTGAAAACGCATTATCAACTCTTTCATTCAACATATATCGGTGGAACATCGCGCTAATAATGAAAAGAGCATTTCTGGTTTCTTAGTTCCATCTAAAAGACCGCCAGAAAAAGTGGATTCTGATTTGTTACCCATAAAAATGTCGACAACAGAAACTGATACAGAAGTTTTGCAGAAAGTTAACGTGTCCAAGGACGTCTAACATGTCCAAAAATCGTACGAAGTTTACAATGCAATCCTCTGTTTTGCGATGATTTTTCACAAGTTTCACAAAACTGAACTGTTTCGTGGCTTTAAATGCTAAAATTCAGGGTCTTCCTATAGATCATGTAAATTATCCGTCCTAATAGATCATGTAAATTATCTGACAATCTTAAAAAAAACCTGTACTTTATAAAACACTTTTTTACGTGACATATAGTGCTGATGAGAAAAAACGAATTACTATGCTTATTAAATTGGAAGTATTGATCAATTTTTCGAGGGGGGGGGCACAATAATGGCCTTTGGCGTAGGGCGCAAAAATGTGTAAATCCGGCCCTGGTTACCTAAGATGCACCACGAATGAGAAATTGTGTAAGGTGAGGTGAAAATCCCCTCCCCCCATTTCGTAAAGTGAAAAATTTTGAAAAAACAGGAGAGGAGGGAAGAGCTTTTTTTCTAAATGTGCTCATTTTAATGATTTTCATATAAAATGCTAAAAGAAAATGAGTATGAAGGATAAGTTCTTCTGATATGTAATGGTACTTTTAATTCATGTTCGAAGGTTGGAAAAAAATACTAATATTCAAATGATGGAGCTAACATTTCTGCGATTTAAATCTTTCTAGAACTATGCACTCAAAATTTAGTCTAACAGGGATGAGATTCTTCAGCTTTTTAGCTGATTTCAGCTTTTTGTGAATAAAGAGGAAATCCCTTTTTTGTCTTTTTTTCTCTGAAAATTCTGTTTTTTCTGTGTATTCCTGATTGTAGTTATTAGTTAACTGTGTGATATTTTTATCTTCTAGTATGCTCCTGTTTTTCTTCTCTTAAAACTTCTTTCACATTAATTAGATATAAATATCACATGTACAAATTTTTGCTCTCGTATGATTTCAGCTTTTTTGCTGTTTTGCCAATCTCATCCCTGATTTAAAAAAAATTTTACAATTAGTTCTATAAATAAATTCGTAACGCATTCTGAAAAATTCACGGGTGCACTTCAGCTGAACATGGATCCACTTGAGCTCATACTGGCCCAGGGGCGATACCCCCCCCCTTCTTAGGGCCTCACTAGCTAGGCATAATATTTTAAAGATGCCCATAGACGTTAATGAATTGAAATTTTTTTGCTTGGACCTGTAAATAAACTATCGAGTAGCTTGGGAAAAAAAAAAAAAAAACGGGAGGTGTCATACATACAGGCAAACGTTGAAACGCATTGCAAAACGTATGTAAAGTAAATTTAGTGACCTTCAAAAATGATTTTTTCTTCAAAATCTGCTTACTGAAATCTTTCGCGATCACTATACTTCCATTTACTTCAGATAAGGAAGTAAAAAGCTGATCTTTTAATGGAAAATTTTACATCTTGGATTTATACATATTTTGATGTATATTTGAATTTTTTTCCCCCCATATTGATAAGTTGATGTTTTGTATCATTCTGATTTTTTTTAAGTCGCAGTTCATCGGTAAATTAATGAAGTCATGAATGCATGAGTCACCAGTATACTCATGAAATAATCAACAAGTAGGTTGGGAGTGCCACTGCAGATTGAAATTTCGAACTATGGTTTCTAAATGCTTAGTTTAATATATTGCTTTTATAAAATCACCCAACTGAAATTTACACGAGGAACCAATTTTAATTTGAAACATGGAATTTTTTCCCCGAAAACACACGCTGGTTTATGATATCCTATGAAGAACATTCACGAGCACAGCGATACATTCTACAAAGGGATTTCTTATGAAGATTAGAATTGCGACCCGGTATTACTATTGCATTACCAGTCATTTGCTGCATCCTTTTGTATTAACAACAAAACTTTTTCACCAGTTACTGTTACAAGAACTATGCGTATTTTTAAGCATTATTCTTGCAACAATAACTAAATACAGAAGCTTAGAATAAAATTTATATTTAGTTGCACTCGTATTGTTTCAAAGTTTCAACAACAATGAAATTTCCAACAATTTTGTCAGTCTAAATACCGATCCTCATCATTGATACTGTGATATACTCATCAGAGAAGCGAATTTTCTTGTGATACTAATTTTTGATATCTTACAAGTGACTACCGTATTCATGATGTCTGTTGGTCGACGTGTAAGTTACAATTACTATTTTGTGATTAATTTATTTCTTTAACATCTAGTGTAAAGTTGACCTAGACAAATGTAAAACTACTGCGTTTCATAAGTATTTGATGTGGGAATTAACCAAATTCTTTAGAATGTACATGAGTGTGCCGATTTTTATCAAAATGAATGGCAAATGGTATTTAATTTAATCATTCTCTACCCGTTTTTAACTGAAATCAATTAGAACATAGCTGGGGAAAACGCCCTGCAGTACTTAGACTTAGTGTACAGATAGTGTAATTTTGTAAGAAAGCAAAGTTCCATAATACGAGATAACTTTCTGTGTAGAAATTATGTAACCTTGTAGGAAATATAATTTTTTTTTTTAAAATAATGTAGCAATTCTTTACCGTCAGCAATTAGTAAGCAGGAGCTCTAGCACGATCTTATCGGAAAGCATCCGTCACGGATAGTTCTCACTCACGGATACTGAAAATCTTCGGATAAATATCCGATACCCTCATTTTGACTCTACCACCATGGCTTCGACTAATGGAAGTGAGAATTTTTATGCCTCTTCCGAGAGTATCGGAAGGGGACGCTATCAACCAATCAAAACAAGGCACTCTTTGCCGCATTCGAGCACGTAGTTTAAGTTTATGACATAGTACTTAAATAGGTACCACGTCTTGTCTTATTTTGTTAGTCGATCTCTGGCTGTGTTATACCATGTGAATATACAACGTGTAAGATACTAATGCGCAGTACTCAAATACAGTAAAAAAAAATTAATATCGATTTTCGAACCGCTTTACCAAAACTTTAATCGTAAGTTGCGTGCAAAATTAGTTGCGCTTCGGTGGCTGAATCGGTAAGACGCGGGACTATTACTAGGGCGTTATGTGATCGAACCCCGTGCTGCGCAATATTTTCCTGCACATTTTTTTTTTTTTTTTAAATACGCGAATCTTGGTAATTAATTCATCCGAATTTTACACTTTCAAAATAAATCACTTTTAACACCCACAAAACTCAATATTTCTTTAAGGTACATTAATTTTTGTCAGACAGACTATTTTTTTCCCTAATTGTCACCCGTTCGTGATGCAACAGCAAGAGTATTAATTTTTTAAGCATCATCAATTGTAAAAATATATTCTTTGAATAGCAGAAATAAAATTGTAAAAATATATAAATAAATATACAGTCAACTCACAATTTTACGACCCTTCCGATTTAACGACCCCCTGATGAAGTGCTGACAGTTTTTCAATACCTTTTATAAACTTTATTTTACACTCAGTATATTCACATGGCCATTATGACCATTATGGCAAAGTTCATTGAAATCCGCATTTTCCTGAAGCCGTACCTCCTCCTTATAAAATAAAAACGGTAATATTCGAGTAAAAACAAATCAGATTGAAATTATCGTCCAAGCAATGGAAGAAAATCATTACTTAAATGAAAACAACTTTTCTAGTTTTTATAGAGCGCAGCAAACGAAATGAGGATTTGAAATCTCTAGCACAAAAATTAAACAGCAGTGAAGGTTTTATTAAAAATGTGAAAGCTTGGCAAAAGTTAAGCAGACTGTTATTTTATAAATTTTAAATATCATTAAAAATTAGCATTATTATATTCTAATTGTTCTAGGCTCTAAATATTTTTTAAACTCTTGAATCAGTTGGAATGCTAATGATTTATTCAACCGAAAATTGTTGATAAATTCGTCGTCGCTTAATTCAAAGGATTTACACCTAGGAATCGAATTTCGATTCCTATGAACCTTTCTAGCATCTTATTGTTGTGCAACAGTTGCTACAATTAAAGCTGAGCCATTATTTTGATGTAAACAACTACCATCAGAACAAATAACCACGCACGCTGACTTGTATCCGAAGCGGAAAGATCTTCTCACTCGCATTTACCGTGCCGGGAAAAAAAAGTGGAATTTCCGACAGGGTTTCCGATATCGGAACGTTCCCGAGAGCATCGTGGTAGACCAAATTGACGCCCTTTCGGAATGTGACGTCATGAGTGAGAAAAAGGGTTGTTTTTCCGCTTCGGAAAGGTTTTCGAGAAGATCGTGCTAGGGCCCCAGAACTGATTGCAGATAGTAACCTATTCATTACTAGAAAGAACAAAAAATAAATAAAAATAGAAGCTTTTGCGTACAGAGTCGAATTTTCATTAAACACTTTGCTTTTAAATTTAACAAATTTAAGTACTTCACATACATTTTATGTATTAAACAATACATATATCTTGAATGAGAGTTTAGAATAGTGATATGGCTCAATTTTTTTTTATGAAATGAAAGTTCTTTCAAACAGTGCGTCAATAATTTAAATGAATTGATTTAAATTAGACTATTGAGATTAATAGACATTCCCTCCGCTATTTTGCGAGTGACGTTTCGCCGAATCCTTCTCAAAACACCGCCGCGAAGTAGCGGAGGAAGTGTCTGCGTGTGCAAAGTAAGTGTGGACACATTACTGCATGAAAGGTTGCCCCTTTCCATCATGTAGTTGACCTCTGGGGCACTTGTTTCAACCTACAATGTGACTTTTTCTAGCCTATCTGTTACGCCAGTGCAACCTCTTTCTTTTGTGTGCTATATTTATATTAATACCATTAAACCCTTCCTCTAACCGCCTGTAGTACTACTTTCATTTGGGCGACCCTCATAGAACTGTGATATTAATCTTCATACATTACCGGGAAAAAAAATCTCCACTACTTAAAAATAATTAAAAAAAAACACGTATAACTGGGGTAACAGATGCCATGTCATAGAAACCTCCATAAAAACATACATGTATGCAGTTTTCTGACGGCAAAAATACACTTGTGAAATAAATTAAGAGAATTTCCATATTTTATCGAATTTCATGAAAAGAACTGAACTGAATGAAAAACCACTGCTTCTAGACGAAACGGCAAATCTTGTACGTCAAATATGTAGGCATACACATGTGTGTAGGTGGAGCCAGTAGACAAACAGGCTTTATAAGCGAGCGTAAGTTAAGACGCATTTCGTTAGCTCGCACACTTCGGCGAATTTCTTGATGTTATTTTGCGGCAATCGGTTAATTTCAAATTGTAACAGTAAAAGTGAGTTACCACCAACGTTTAGATGATAGAATAAGGTGGCGAATTGGGGGGAGGCTAGAAGCAGGGCAATCTCAAGTCCAGATTTGTAGAGAGTTCAGTTTAACGCCCAGCATCGTATGTAACTTAAGGAAGCAGTACCAGATACCAGATCCATCGAGAGAAACCGTGGCAAGGTTGTCCAAGAGCCATGACGGCCAGAGAAGATCGCCATTTGTCCATTATAGCGAGGCGTAACCGGAGTGCTACTGCTTCTCAGCTCTCTCGAGAATTGTATGCAGCCACAGGAACCCGCGTATCAAGGGTGACTGTTCCAAAAGACTTCATGAGAGAGGGTTGTTTGCAAGAAGACCTGCTGTTTGCGCACCGCACACAGGAGAATTTGTTTAGCATGGTGCAGAGAGCATAGAGATTGGAGTATGGATCATGGGCGACCTTTCACTTCACTGGTGAGTAACGGTTCAGTCTAAAACACCGATTCTCGCCGTACGTTCATACGGAGAGAACCTGGGGGGGGGATCCGCTACCTACCCTCCAATTGCCGCTTAATCGACCATTATGGCACAGGAGGTTTAATGGTCTGGTCAGGCATCGTGTTGGATGGCCGCAGACTTCTCCATGACTTTGAAAGGGGCACTGTGACTGGTGTGAGGTATAGGGATGAGGTCTTGGAGCCCTATGTTCGCCTTTTTAGGGGTGCAGTTGGCTCTGAGTCCATTTTAATGGACGTTGACACGAGGCCACGCAATGACGGGGCCTGGTCGACGAATTTCTAGAGAGTGAGGATATTCGCCGAGTGGATTGGCCAGCCAGATCTTCGGACCTTAACCCTATAGAGCATGTCTGGGAAGCTCTGGGGAGGGCAATTGCATCTCGCAACCTCCCTCCGAAAACAATCCAGGGAATGAAAACAGCGTTGTTGAACGAGTGGGACATATTGCCACTGGAAATGATAAACTGCCTTATTTGAAGTTTGAAATCACGCTGCGAGACCTGTATATCTGTAAGAGGGGACCATACCCTTTATTAACCAAATTTTTTGTTTATTATGCAACCGCTGTTTCATACCTTTCGATTCCAAAGTGTGTTACGCAAGATCATGCGTGCGTATAATAATTATTGAATGGTTATTTGTTTTGCATTGTATCAATGTATGTACTTACCAAATTTCATTAAAATCGGTCCAGTAGTTCTAGAGATAATCGACCAAGTCTGCAAATTCTCTTAATTTCTTACACCAGTGTATCTAATTACAACTTGCATAAAGCAATACTAATTTCGCGAGTTCTTCAGTTGCGTTAGGCTGGCAGAAGACCATTCTATTATGACATGGGACGAATTTTCATATGCAAGAAAATGCAATTTGTGAAGAGTTAGTCGAAAAACGAAGTACAGTGATTAAAAGATACCATGTGAAGAATTTCGTAATTATGAAGAAGCGTTGAAATGGAAATTCCAATAAGAGAGTGCTTCAAGCCATTCATTTAAATCAATCAAAATGGTTTGAAGTTGAACATATTAATGTTATTTATTGATCAAGCCTCAATTTTGACCTAAATAGTATAAGAAATTTGTGGATTTGGTTCTCTTGCCAGCTTTTGCTGCAGGTTGTTCAGGCCAGCATAAAACCCTGGCAAACGAGATCCTTGGAAAAGTCCAGTTTTACGGCAATGTCGCAACTGAATTGTTTTCCTATCAAAAAGCTGCCCAAATTGCAGGAGAGGGGCAATCAATGAACGCTAGCTGTGCCGAGTATGAAGAATGATGAGAAAGTACCAGATCCTGTAGTTTTTTCACTGTGATTTGTACAGATATAAGAATCACTAAAGTGAGCATAACATTAGATAAATCGATGCGTACAAACGATTGGCATTCAAGTGGCACACAAATGCGCAATGCAGCGATTACTAAAATGAGTTTGTTTTCAACTCATTTGGGAAAATGTACGATTAAAAATGTATTCGCTTACACCGGGTGCCCCAAAAATGACCGACGACTTCAAAAATCAATCAAAGAAAAAAACGGAATGCAAAATGTACGATTTGCTGCATTCTCTTTAAGTAACCAAGGAATTCATTCTTAACAATTTTCAAAATTATTTGCAAGTTCGCCAACCGATATGGCGCTGCTGACTAGGATAATAAAAAAAATGTTTTCAAAATAACCGCTGTTTGCAGCAACAACGTGGCTCAGTCGGAATACAAAATTCAAAGAACGCCAGTACGCACATTTCAGTTGGATTGTTTTAACATGCAGCGGAGATGTATTATTGTTCCAGTTCATCTACAGTTTGTGGATTGTGATGATACACCTGGTCTTTCAAGTGCCTCCCAAGTAAAAAATCCGCATGGCGTCAAATCTGGCGATTAGGGAGGACAATCTATGCCACTTTGTGAATGCTTCTCGTGGTCAAGGGCAATGACGTAGAGAAATGTTTGTTGAGAAAATTGAACACTACAGCCTCTCTATGTGGCCGGGCACGGTCTTGCATAAGCATCACGACTACATCACGAGTTATTTCTACAGTCCTTCAAGCATTTTGAATGGCCAAAAATTCATGGAGCATGTCCCGATATTTTACTGGAGTAATAGTTTGGTGTCCAGAAAAGAGGACAATAAGTCCTCGGGAGGAGATGATGGCTCCAGCCTTGACTTTTAGTGGATGCAGAAATGAAGGTACGGCTACGTGCAGGTTTCCCTTTCCCCAATTGCTCCAGTTTTGCTTATTACTGAAGCCGTAATATGTATAAACAATAAAAATACGCATCGTCGGAGAACCAAATGTTTCCTACATCAATTTTGCAGGCATCGAATTTCAACGTTTCTTAGACGCAGGCAACGAACTTCAACGTCAATAGCGTTTGTCAACGCTTCGTGTGCATGAATGGCATCAACACTCAGAAGTTGTCAAGTCTAGACCGTGTAAGGAAACAAGTGGACGCTGTGACGCATGATTCGGTGTGTAGTCATTCGTTGTAGTCCAGTCTAGGACTCCTGACCAGTCTGACAACACGGCGAACAGAAACTTGTAGCCACTGTTGGATGATTTGCTGAACGACTGCAGCATTCGCCTCTGAAACTGGTGTGCTTGGGCTCCGACATTTCCAGCATGGTCATCATTGAAGTTCCCAGTACGCTGAATTTTTTCGGAGAGTGCTTCTGTTGTACTTTTTGCCAAACCGTTTATGGCATTGAATTTCCTTTGAAAACTGCGCCTCGTTGCAGCAAAAGTCTTGTCCATGGCCTAGAATGTAAAAATAAAACGATCTTTTCACGCATTTGCGCTCTCAACTGGGAGAGAGAAGGAGCGTGGTTCAAACCTAGGTCGCGTCCGTCGACCTGGCCGTTCGGAGTTTTCCGTGGTTTACTCCGAAACTTCGGGTAAATATCGGTTAGGGCCCCTTAAGCAAGTCACCCACGGAGGGCAACTCCCCTTCGGCCTAGATTCCTCACGTAGATAATAGGCCGTAATCCCACATTTATTTGAAAGGACGGAATATGTACAGAATAGCAGCAGCATCTGCTGACCAGCTTTATATTTAATTTTAAAAATTGGCGAGAATAAATTCCTTGGGTAACTCACTATTACTTTTCTGTTTCAGTTTCCCATGAAACTACTTGTAGAAGGCAGATTGATTTCAATTGATGATAGAATTCTATTTTTAGTACAAATAAGAATATACATTAAATAAAATTCAGAACTGAACAGAAAACCGTTATTTTCTGGCGGAACAAAAACAGGAACTGAACCAATATATTTTCTTTTAATTGAACCAGAACGAACAAAATTACGGTTCGAAGCCATGGTTTCTGCAATCTGCTGAGTTGACCAAGGAATTTATTCTCACCAATTTTTAAAATTAGTTATAAAGCTGGTCAGCAGATGCTGCTGCTATTCTGTACGTATTCGAGTCCTTTCAAATAAATGTGGGATTACGGCCGATTTTCTACGTGAGGAATCTAGGCCGAAGGGGAGTTGCCCTCCGTGAGTGACTTGCTTAAGGGGCCCTAACCGATATTTACCCGAAGTTTCGGAGTAAACCACGGAAAACTCCGAACGGCCAGGTCGACGGACGCGACCTGGGTTTGAACCAGGCTCCTTCCCTCTCCCAGTTGAGAGCGCAAATGCGTGAAAAGATCGTTTTATTTTTACATTCTAGGCCATGGACAAGACTTTTGCTGCAACGAGGCACAGTTTTCAAAGGAAATTCAATGCCATAAACGGTTTGGCAAAGAGTACAACAGAAGCACTCTCCGAAAAAATTCAGCGTACTGGGAACTTCAATGATGACCATGCTGGAAATGTCGGAGTCCAAGCACACCAGTTTCAGAGGCGAATGCTGCAGTCGTTCAACAGATCATCCAACAGTGGCCAGAAGTTTCTGTTCGCCGTGTTGTCAGACTGGTCAGGAGACTTAGACAGGACTACAACGAATGACTACACACCCAATCATGCGTCACAGCTTCCACTTGTTTCCTTACACGGTCTAGACTTGACAACCTCTGAGTGTTGATGCCATTCATGCACGCGAAGCGTTCGCAAACGTTATTGACGTTGAAGTTCGTTGCCTGCGTTGAAGATACGTTGAAATTCGATGCCTGTAAAATTGATGTAGGAAACATTTGGTTCTCCGACGATCCGTATTTTTATTATTTATACATATTACGGCCTCAGTAATAAGCAGAACTGGAGCAATTGGGGAAAGGAAAAACCGCACGTAGCCGTACCTTCATCTCTGCATCCACTAAAAGTCATGGCTGGGGCCATCACCTCCTCCCGAGGACTTATTGTCCCCTTTTCTGGACACCAAACTATTACTCTAGTAAAATATCGGGACATCCTCCATGAATTTTTGGCTATTCAAAATGCTTGAAAGACTGTAGTAATAACTCGTGATGTAGTCATGATGCTTATGCAAGACCGTGCCCGGCCACAACGAGAGGCCGGGTAATGTAGTGTTCAATGTGCCGGGTAGGTAATCAATGTAGTGTTCGATTTTCTCAACGAACATTTCTCAACTTCATTGCCCTTGACCACGAAAAGCATACACAAAGTGGCATAGATTGTCCTCCCTAATCGCCAGATTTGACACCATGCGGATTTTTTCCTTGGGGGGCACTTGAAAACCAGGTGTATCATCACAATACACAAACTGTAGATGAACTGGAACAATAATACATCTCTGCTGCATGTTAAAACAATCCAACTGAAATGTGCGTACTGGTGTTTGCGAATTTTGTATTCCGACTGTTGCTGCTGCAAACGGCTGCACCAAACTATAACTCCAGTAAAATATCGGGACATCCTCCATGAATGTTTGGCCATTCAAAATGCTTGAAGGACTGTAGAGATAACTCGTGATGTAGTCGTGAAGCTTATGCAAGACCGTGCTGGCCACATCGCGAGGCTGTAGTGTTCGATTTTCTGTAACACTGTGCACGATTAGTGGCATTGAATGCTTCATCGATATCAGTGGTGGGACGAATATATCTCCTTCGGGTCAGATACTGACCTACTCAGGATTTTCAACTGACCCACGAATTGATTTTTGTAAACTTATACAGAATTTTAAAAGTGAGAATCAAGAAAAGTAAGTTTCTAGCTATCCTTATCTCCGTTTCTTGAACTGAAGCCACTTACTTTGTAACCCAAAAGTTAGTACTTAAAAAGAAAAAAAATATTGACTTATTTCTCAAAAAGATTCTCTATCATTGATCTGGATAATCTTAAATATATGGTTTCCCTCAAAGATGTACATGCATTAATACAGACGGTTGTCCGATCTTATGACAAAACCACCGCTCTTTAATAGCTCCTATATATTACACCTACTAGGCGCACCTATTTCCCTATCTTTAACATCATTGACACCCAACCGGTGGGTGGTTTGCGAGGTAGTGTACCGGAGGGTTCTTGGAAAAAAACATTACTAGTACAAAACGAGTATACGCAAGGGTTCGCTAAATTTTTTCGGATTTTAAAATAAGTTCTCAGGGAAAGTAAGGCTGGGAACCACTGTGTTAAATAACAAGTTAAGTTACGTTGTTTTCTCTCAAATTGAGGAAATATATTTAAAAATCTGTTTACGGGTTGAATAAATGAGAAGTTCCCCTTAAGTGAGAACTTGAACCCAATCTGTGAGCCCTTTTTCGTGTGTCGATAGACCCTCCCCTTTTTCATTTATTGTCAGTAGATTTTCCTATTATCGATAGAAAAAACAAGACCTATCCCCCCTCCCCCTTTTTAAGTATTAATGCTTTAAAGCATGGAACGTTCTTGTTATAGAGAAAAAACAAAAACAAAAACTCTGGTAGATTTTTTTTTTAATGTAGAGAAAGCTCCATATTCGATAGAATACATGTTTAGTAAGTTTTTTCATTCTAAAATTTTCTACACAATATACAATGCGAATAAAAATGCCTAGTGGGAGGTAAGCAAAGGGCCCTTAAAAAGTATTAGATGTACAGCGGAAAAAAATGCTGCGGTTGGGCGCTTTTTCTCAATAGAAAGTGACCTTTCCCTGTCACCCCACACAGGTTCTCTGAAATGTACAGAAAGCGTTATCTGAACGTTAATAGATGTTCAAAGAACCTATGTGTGCTACCAGGGTTATAATTACCCCTTTCCCTGCCTTTTTTGAAATGAATAATGAATATTACCAACTGGGATAAGAGTGATTACCCAATGTTTTTGTCTGCATGTTAGTCTAAAAAGTTATTTTGTCTTGTGTCCAATCTCAAAACAACTGAGTAAAATTGCATGTGGTAATTTAAAGTAAATGAATTGAAGATATTTTAAATTTTTGTACGGGTTTTAAGGTTTAACATGTGCATTTATATTCAAAATTTGAGATTTCAGGGTGGAATTTTTTTTTCTATAAAGGAGGTTTATTGTCAATAAAAGTATAGAAAGGTACTTTTGATGAAGTGCTTCCCAAACTATTTATATCTATGGATCGGCAAAAATTAGATAAATATCGCGTAGACCAGCGTCAGCTAAAAATAATAAATATTATAAATTGGTATTTTATTTATTGATTTTTAGTTCGAGTGGAATAGTGCATAGCGCTCTGAACTGGGAAACGGAAGTGCTTGATTCGAAACCAGGTAGCGTCCGTCGACCTAACCGTTTGGGGTTTTCCGTGGTTTCCTCCGAAACTTAGAGTGAATGTGGGTTAGGACCCCTTAGAAAGACACCCTTTGGCCTAGAGCCCACTAGTAGCTAATCAGCCGTAATCCAACAAGCAAACACCCTAACGATGGTTGCGCCGTGAAACCACCTTATTTTAGCTCTTTCACTGATAGTCGCATATAAAATATGGTTAAATATTCCCAATGAAGAAAAAATGCCGCCATTGCCAACGATCAATTTAACTACCAACAACATGACGGTTGATTGAATCGTCCATCTGGTGTCACAGAGCTGTGTCAGGAAACTTCTTAGCTCTGTGACGCTAGATGGGCGATTCGATCAGCCGCCATGTAGTTGGCAGTTAAATGGAACGATGGCAATGACTGCACTTTTTCAAAGTTGGGCAGTCTATGAAGTTAGTCTTCTATATTGATGTGAATATGCTTGTGATTCAAAGGGTTAGAGCGACATTTGCTTCCGATTAATTTTTAATAAATTTGATACATGTGGACCCTCACAGGTGTGCGGGCCAGAGGTGGTGAAACATTGTTTTAAATATTTTTTTTATATATATCGGAAAACACTAGGAAATATTTATTCATAGCATGAAAGTTTTTTTTGTTGTTGTACCATAATTGTTATTAAAAAGCATTGTTCATATGCTTTGCATCGAAATTTGAGCCTGTACATTGTTATAAAACACTAACTAGCAATTCAGAACGTATGCGCATTGTTGAAAATTCTCCGTAACAATAATGTAGTAAACACGTTTGTTAGTCTATTATTAAACTCCTTCTTTGATGTTGTGATAAAATTATCTGAGGAGCGATTTTACTCGTGGTACTCTGATTTCTAACGTATTGCAAGCGAGTGACTATTTAACTATGTCTTTTGGTCAAAGAGTAAGTTATAATTAATATTTTAATCAATTTTTTAAGTTCTGTTAACAAGAAGTCTGTTAACAACATCATACTGTTAACACAATGATTTAAAAAGGTTTGATATTATGTTAAAAATATATGTTACTATATGAAGTATTTTTTTGCTAAACTTTTACTACTTTTTTTTTTTTTTTTTTTTTTTTTTAGTTCAGCACAATAAGATAGTACAGTAAAAACTATTGAATTTCCATAAAATTCATGCTTTTAGAAAGGATTCTTTCAGCTAACGGAACACCGTAAATTGATTAATATAATGATGTGTCATTTGATAACGTCTTTCCTTCCCAACCCTCCACTACCTTTTTTGAGTGTATACTTATTTAAAAAACAATGTTACTATTTCCATTTTCACCGATAAACAAATTTCAAGAATCTTTCACAAAGAAAAACCAGTATCATATGTGTTAAAAAAACAAACGTCACACCACTACTGAGAAAAATATTCAATGAAAATCCGGTATGTTAAGAAATACTAATTTAGAAAAAAGAAGAATATATATCGAATTGAAAAAATACATATCGAATTTTATGACAAGTTTTATAATCTTTCAACATGGTATTTTTAAGTTTTGTCACTTTTCTGTCTTCCAGAAGGCTACTGTTTATGATGTTTATGATTTTGGAGATGATAAGGAGGAACTTTTGAAGTCGTAAGTATAAGAGAATGAAATAAAATGTTATTGTCTTTTGATCGTGTTAAATGGGTTTTTTAAATGAAACAATACGCAAAATATTAATTTAATGAAATGCTTATGGACACACTAAAAACTTTCTCGCTTATATATCCATATAAATAAAACAAACTGTAATATGTCAGTTGGTTGGTTGGTTAGTTAGTTTGTCCGTGTCTCGTGTAGCTCCGAAACGGGTGATCGTATACCTACCAAATTTTGTATGGAAATTCTCCAGGAGGGGTCCCGACATACCTCGAAGCGATTTTTTCGAAATTCGAATTATTTTAGGAGATATCGATAAAAAACATGTCGCAAAAGGCTGATTTTTGCTCCGCCATTCGCAATTGTAACCCCGCAGTGGAAAAAGAGAGAATATAGCATATGTAGGTTGCCATATTTGGCAAGTTTATTAAATGATTCAGACTCGAAGTAAAAATAAAATAATAACGATTTTTTTGTTTAGATTATTTGTAAGGTTGTTTTTTAATTAAAATATCGTGCACATGTGAAATGTTTTATACTCAAAATAGGATTTGAAAATTTTCCGAGACTAAAATGTGCAACTTTTTAATTTGGCGAAAAATAAAATAGTTGATGTTAGAGTTTGAGAAGCTGTGATCCTAACGCTTGCGCAATTATCGTCTGCTACTTCGATTATGAATACACCTGAATAATTTTTTGAGAAAATTTCACTCAGTTCGAATCGTGCATTTTTCTGCGCAGCTTTTTCTCATCTATTTCTAATGTATTACATCCAGAAAAAGGATGTCAGAAATATCAATTTTAATTTTGTTTAATCACACTCATGAATAATGATATACTTTCCAACTTAATGAAATAAGGAACGAAAATAGGGAAGACTCATGGATTATAATGCGCTTTTAATATATAGCAATTTGGTGCGTATTTAAAATCTGAAAGTGTTTCAGATTTTCTTACTTCTTTTTTTTTTCTTTCCGTTTTTTGATAAAGGCCAATATATCCAGAAGCTCTTCAGAATTAATATAGGACGAAAATAATTTGTTCCCTTTTGTAGGTTTTTTATTATTTAACCATCTTACTTTTGTAACCAGGGGCGGCTTGGCACAGTAAGCATTGCATCCGGGGGCCGGCTCCGAAGGGGCGTCATTTCGAACTCAAAAACTAAGTAGAACATAAAAGGGGGCGTCTTTTTTATATTAGCAGGGGTCGAGACTTTCCGTAGGGCCGCTCCTGTTTGTAACCATCTTAATTTTAAATTCCATTCAGAATCTGAGAGATTTCAGTGCCAAGGAAGGACATGAGGAACAGGATTCTCTCCGAACAAGATTTATTAAGATGGCGAACAAATTGGTCGCCGGAGGTGGCTAGTATGAAATATGAATTATGCTGAAATATTTTCACCAAAAGTTTAATTTAATTTAAAAACTCGGTGTTTCCGGTTAATTTAAAACTTTAAAGTTATACTTCTGAAAATGTGTATTTTCGACCACGTACTTCATATGTACGAATTTGCAGTCCAAACTAACAGCTTATATTCATGAAGTCAGTAATCCTTTAAAATTCATATACAGGGTAGTTCAAAGTTATAAGTTAGAAATGTTAAGGATACTAGGGGGGAATCAACACGATTCAGATTCACATAGCTTTGTAAAGTCGGAAAAGTTGTCTTCATATACCTCTTAATAATTACTTTGGAAGAAGGTATTGAAGTAATCGTAAACTTTTCAATCATGGTTTGTCAAAAACTAATGCATCTTTTAAAGCAATTGACTAAAACTGATAGTTTACAAATTCTACTTCATTTCATTGATGAAATTGTCGGATAAAAGCCCAGTAGGTAATGAAATTCACTTTAGTCGAATACATGAACACTTCTTCCAAAGTGATTAATATAGGTACATAAAAACGATGCTTGCAACCCCACACTTCTATGTGATTTTTAATCGTTTAGGTTCCCTTTACTACTCTTTACATTCCTGACATATAATTTCGAATGACCCTCTAGAATGATATATTTGAAATTCAATTGGGGTTGACTTATACGGCTTCAGAGTTATTAATTTGTGCTTACGAAATACGTTTTCAAATGTAACGGTCTGTGTATATCACATTTGAGCATTCAAAGAGCTACAATATAAGTTTATATTAATTAATTTCTATAACTTCGCTTCAGCTGAAAGGTTACTCATGAGTAGACGTTCTGTGAGGAAAGAGCCATAAATTAAATGTATAGAAAATTTTCCGTGAAATGCACGTAGGGTTCACACTTTTTAAAGAAAAGTTTGAGACTTACGCAAGTACGAATTTGTTCCTTTTACAACGAGTGTCATAAAATGTATTAATACGTATTAAGTATATATACATACGGCTTTTTTTATATACCATTTATTATAAACACGGAATGAACACAATTAAACGGAATTTCATGCAGAAGAGTTTTAATATAATTGATACTTATTCACACACACACACACACACACACAAGATTTAAACAGATTCTTTTGAATATATCAATAGCTTTACTAAAATAAATATGTATTAAGAAAATTTTTATTCCATGTAAAAAAGCGAACAAATATCATTAAGTGGAATTTTACGTAGATGATTTTTAATATAAATAAAACTCATTCTTTTGATCAATACTTCACATCAAATTACTGAAAGTTATTCCGATGAAATTTGAATTAAATTTGCATCATATGTATTATTATAGATTAAGAAAACTGTATTAACCCTAGGAGCCCCATCTTTTATGTGAAACTTAAATATCCTATGATTAATTTCAGATCTCCTGACTCAGCTGATAAACCCATAAGTCTGTACAAATTCATTGAAATTGTGGTTGAAGAATATTACAATCGTCGTGCTGGTCCTAGGTGAGATAGAACGGAAAAATATTTTATTGCGATTAATTTTAGTATTTTTCTAAATATATGTTGTTTGTTTGTGTGTGAAAGATATGCTTCTCTGTATTTTTTTAACACTTTAATATAAAGTTTATTATTTTATTTAGATTCTGTTTTCTTTTTTTTCATTATTCTGTTTTTTTTTTCATTAACTAGTGTAAATATACGTGAAGTTCTATGAAATTCATTTTCTATTAGCATATATGCATCCATAAATTAATAACTTTTTAATTTATACTTTATGGTACCTAAGTTTGTCAAAAATACTTTTTAAAATGCTTCTTTCATTCATTATTAATGCTGTATTGTTTGCAATTTTCATATAAATATGGCAACTTAATAGAATTAAGCTTCCTTCATAACTTTTGCTGCAATTGACTATATTAAACTATTAATACTGTTTATAAGAATTTTCGTTTATAATGTTTAAATGATCATATGCTCTAAACATTTTTTTTTTTACAGTAATCACGAAGAAAAAGTGTTCTATTTGTGGGAAAAAACACTGAAGAAACTTAAGAAATCGAAATATAGAAATGAATTTGGGAAGTGGACTCTTAAAGATTATCGAGCTTTTTTCAACGTGATAGAAGAACCTCCTGAAAAGTGAGAAAATTTGAACTACTTGTTTTTTCATCTTAAACATTAACAAATTCTTTGAAAAAAATACTTCTTTTTTTCAGGAAAAAACATTTTCTATGGTTCCCGTATCTGAATACACTCTCTAAACACTTCAGTACCCCACCTAAACAGTTCATAAGAGAAATTTCAAAGCTCTGGCGTTGTCGTATTTGAGCCGCAATTCTGTCATACCGTGTCTATAAATTTAGACACGCTATGACAGAACTATATCTGATAATGTAGTAGACTCTTGACTTTCAGTCGCTTAAAAGATTATATTTTGGACATAGGAGCTGATACTTATGAAAGTATTAGTTAAAACCATTTTTTTAGAGACCGCGAGTTTTTCCTTTATTTAACCATAATGATTCTAATGAAAACAAAATTGATACTTGACTTTTATATCTATCTATCGCGTCAATCTGTCTACATATATCAAATATAATTTTGTGATTCACAGTTACAATTTGATAAATTTATGTAATATAAAGAGTTTGCGTCCATTTGCAAGTATAAGAGCTTTTTTGCTTTCTTTTCCACTCTTAGAACTACACATATGGAGGTCGCTGAATATATAGATTTGTGATAATTATCAATTCTAAAGTTGATGAAATTCATTAACATAAAACGAAAAATTAATTATCGTTTAAAAAATGTATGCACTGATTCAAGGTATTGATTTCCGATGCTTAAAATGAATACAACGCTTTCAATGAAATCTGCATAAAAAATCTTCATTCATTATTAATATTTAAATGCCAATTTAGTATTTATAATGATATATGTAATACTGGAATTTTAATTATGACATTATTTCACACTGTGTGGTCATGTGACAGCTGTGAAGTATCAGTTGTGACTAATCACCGGTTGCAAACTCCGCATCTAAAGTAAACTTTACAAGATTCTTTTAATTTACTGACAAGGTAAATATAAAATACAAGGACATATTTAGCTATCTAAAACTCAGTGTCATCAAAATTGAAAAGTTTATAATGAACAAAAGTATTTGTTTTTGTTCTACATTTGTGTAATTTTTCATCAAAAGAAGAATAAATGTTCCATTTTAGCATACAAAGAAAAAGCAAGTTTCAAAATACGTAACCACAAATAAATTGAAGAATTTGCTGCAAATTGGATATAGCTCATACTATTTAATTTTATGGTAAACTGTAAAAAACGTTCGAGGATTTAAAACGTGACGTTACTAACTTGACAAGCAACTTTATTTCTCGAGTAACGCAAGAACTAACGATCGGAGCTACTTTCTTTTGTTACTTAAGGAAATAGACTTTTTTTAATGTGAGCTTGTAGATGTAAGATGCAGCTATCCACTTTTTGCAGAAAACTCTTCAATTTATTTTTATTATTGTGAGTATGTATATCGGATTTGTGTGCTTGGCTCGAAGCCCGCTTATAAATTCTCGCCAGAAGGACAACACAAGGGGGGGGGGGTGCTCTCCGTGGGGACTTTCTAAGGTGTCCTTACCCGTATTTACGCTAAGTTTCGGAGAAAACCACGGAAAACTCCGAACGGTTAGGTCGACGGACGTGCGATAAGACCCGAACCCGAGACCTTCACACTTCGCCCGTCCACCATTTCCAGTGACATAGGCACTGTGCCATGGTGAGGCAACTCTTCAATTTATGGAATTTATTTTATTGAATAGTGATATATACGATAATATTCGATACATATGATTATTCTATCGAATATCGATCGAATATAAATTATGAAAATCTCTGTTAATTAAGAAAATTAAGAAATTTGAGTCGAAAATCTGAAGAAATTTGTCTTTGCTAAATTATACATATTAAAGTATACATTATACTTTGCTAAATTATACACAGCATATAGTTTAAAGGATTTTCTGAATTGTAATGCATTTGTTTCTGTTTTAGAGTCGTTAACGTAAACGTGGAAGAAGAAAAAAGTGCTCCTCAAAAAGTAAGTTCTCACTGAAATCACTCTGATATAAAAACAGTTTGTGCGATGCATATATGAAAGGATTCTTTAGAATTGAAAATTTTAAATGAAATAGCCATCAGTCCGTAAATAGACAAGCAACCCAGTCTTCTAGTTCTCTGTCGATTTTTTAATATCCAAAAACCGATTCTTCGAAAAACGAAACATGTCTGGCCCGAGAAAGTTCCGATGACTGACTAAAGTGTTTTCCAAAAATACGTCGACAAACTTTAACCCTTTCCCAATGCTAAAAAAAGGGCAGCCGTTGCCATCGCTCGACTTAACTACCAGCAAGATGGCGGACGATCGAAGCGCGAGCACAGCCAGCTGTCGTAAAAAAAGGGCGTCTAGATCTGTGGCACGCGATGAACGTTTCGATCGTCCGCCATCTTGCTGGTAGTTAAGTAGAGCGATGGCAACGGCTGCCCTTTTTTCAGCATTGGGCAACCTATCCAGCTGTTCTCGAATTCTTCCATTTTTCAGCAGATGCCAGTGCTGTTAAAAATAATCGCGACCATTTTTTTACGGGAAATGACGCGCTAAAAAGTAAAGGATTCTCGTGGAGCTATGTCACCCGCAACTATTTTTATAGAAATCAAATCTATTCTTCGTGACTGGCAACAGTCAAAACGTCAGAGTTTGGTGTTCCCAGAGCGGGAACACTGCGCGTTAAAGGGTTAAAGAAGTTTCCTGGCTCAGCTGACTGCCAACGTTTGGACCATTTAACCATATTATTTTGCGACTTGCAATGAAAGCTCTGAAATAAGGTAGTTTTTCACGGGGCAACCATCAAACGTCAAAGGTTTAATAAAGTGCACTGTTTATCATTACCAAGTGAATTGCTCGTTGACTAATGTTCCAAGTATTTTCTAATACCAGATTCCTAAAACTAAAAATATCATTCACTGGAAATCAATGCTGAAAAAAGGGCAGCCGTTGGCATCGCTCGACTTAACTACCAGAAAGATGGCGGACGATCGAAACGTACATCGCGTGCCACAGATCTAGAGACCCTTTTTTGACGCAGCTGGCTGTGCCCGGCTTGATTTTCGTGGCGTGATTCTCGTGGAGCTATGTCACCCGCTACTATTTTTATAGAAATCAAATCTATTCTTCGTGACTGGCAACAGTCAAAACGTCAGAGTTAAGTGTTCCCAGAGCGGGATCACTGCGCGTTAAAGGGTTAAGGAAAGTTTGGCAGATAATAAGTGTTTGGAATAGCATAACAATTTGGGCTCAGAAAGGTCGTCTTCGTGTAGCTGTTAATCACTTTGGTAGAGTTGTTGAAATAATAGTGAAATTTCGGACCTTGATTTTGCCAACACTTTTCTCAGAAAGCAGTTGACGAAAATTTGTTGTTCAATAAATCTATTTAACGCCAACTCAACTTCTCAGATACTTATCAATCATTCTATGATATGAATTACACTACAAAGATATCTTCGATTAAACATTTCAAACCGAAAATGTTTACTTATTTATTTTTAAAGAGATGACTTACGAAGCAGGTTAACTCTAACTCGATTCAATGTGTTGAATACAAAAAAATATACATGCATATCTTCTCAGAGCTTTTAAAATTATTTAAAGATTTTCTATTAGAATTTTTCTAAATGCATTCATTCCTTATTTAAAAATTTACTCGAACATTATAACACTTTTTATCTGTTAAAATTTGTTTACTATGCCCGTCTGAATGTAAGCAAAGCTATATTGAAACATCCGATTAATCTCCAGACTACAACACAAAAAGCCTAATAACTTCTTCACCGTTTGCACGATCCGCTTGAAAATTTTCATGATCATGTATAAAAATATAGAAAACAATCTGCGCCTCTTTAAAAATCTGAAAATCTACCCGTTCCCTCCTTTTTAAGCGATTTTTCGCTATTTTCAAAACCATTTTATTTCCGAGAGTCAAAAAAGTAAATCATTTGCGTGACAAAATTACCCTTTTCAAGTGAATATGACGTCATACAATTGGGATTCAAATTCGTTTAAAAGAGATTTTCCAGATTACACAGTTTATTATCATTTTTTTTTTTTCACAAATAAATCGTTTGCATGGACATGAGAATAGCTGTGTACACAAAACGAAATCTTTCGATTGCGAAAAGATTCCGCGAGTTTCCAGAACAGCATGAAATTTAATTTGGGTATCTCTCTATTCTAAAAAAAAGTAAAGGCCGCTGGCGCTGTCAAAGCTTGTTGGCCTATTTCCTCCTAAACCGTGGGGATTTAAGTTTCAACTAAGGTGCCCACAGATTCGAAAAATTCCGAGGAACCTGATGAGCTAAGTTAAATTTCGAAAATCGAATTATTTTAGAAGATATTAATAAAAAACTGAAAAAATAAACAGAATGGTTGCCAGATTTGGCATAAAATCATTCATTCCTTTGCAACAAAGCGTTTCCAAGTATCTAGAATCGCGTGAAATTTACAAACATGAGTTAGAATTACGCCCATTTTACGCCAAAATAAAAACTATATGAAATAAGTAACTCAAAATGTGTTACACAAAGTTGACAATTTTCAAATAGTAAGTTCGCTTAGACAACAGGAGTTTATAATTAGCGATTATTCGTTTTTCCAAAACAGAATAACTAATATCTTGAAAATGAAAAATAATTAAAATGCAGATTATTTTAAAGCCGGTTCTCGTCCAGCTGGATTATTTGCTACCAGTAGAAATATTTGGCGTTAACTATGCCATTATAGCAGTTATAGTACACTTTGGATATTTGCTAGCGCGACGAGATGGTATAATTCGTGGTGTTAAGTACGCCAATCTGCAAACGATTATGTAAATGAAAGTATGGATAACAGTTTTCCGGTAACCTTAAATGAACAGTAAATATAGGTTGTGAGTATGTGTAAATCGCCAAATAATGAAAAGTCGCCATTGGTGGCAGGCTATTCTATCTGTTCCGTAGCTTTTATTAACTTTACATGTACGCAAGTCGCCAAATAATGAAAAATCGCCATGGGTGGCAAATTCGCAAGGTGTCCAATAGGTTTTACATTATTAAAAATACAGCTGAAACATATGTTCTTATTTTATTACGCTTTAGCTCCTAATTAGTATAACCTTTGAATGGCAACATTAAATATCATTGTGTTTCTGAGGAGTACAAATAATTTTTCCAGCGATTATAAGCGGAATCCGCACTCCAGGTGGAGTATAGCTCAGGACCCGTACAACACGGATTCCCATAACAAAATATCTTCCGTGTTATGAGGGGTAGGGGGTCTACTGTAGTGTGAAGTTTAAATTTTTATGTACCAATGAAGATGCAAGAACTAAGCAATGTGTAGCTTAGCTCAGTAACATTCTATCTGATCCAATCTTCGGGTTTTCTCTGTTGAAATTATGTCTTTTTTACGAATAAGCCCGATTAGGGGCCGAATGCCTCATATGAAAAGCGAGCGTAGCGAGTCTGGGGGCCTTGGGCCCTAGTATTTAAAAAAAAAAGAAAATGTGGTTCGCTTTGTTCTTCAAGAAATCAGTTTCCCCGAACAAGTCTTGCTAAATAAATTATAAATAGCAAAACATATTGAAGTAAATAACTAATGGATACTTACATATAGAAGAAGCTTAATGTATAAAAGTAAGAAAATTAAAATCAATTTTAAATCCGAGATTTAATTAATATGCGTGTGTATGTATTGGTTCACTTAATTTTACGATTTTTAGATAGAAATTGTATTACATTAGTATTAGTTAGATTAAATTAATTTTCAAATTTTTCGTTTTATTTACAGACAAAACGCTTCCAAAAAATAAGGAATTTTTTTTCTATTCTGTCATGTTTCTGTAAGAAGTAAGTGAACGTATCTTAAAATATTGGAAAATTATTTTTAATACTACTTTTTGTTGTACAGTAATTTTTCTATTTTTAAAAAATAATTTATTAGAGAATAATTTTCATTAAATATTTATAAATGTGCATACGCTCCATCAGTACTCTAAAAATTACGTTAAACAAAATTTACATTAACAAATAAAAATAAAATCTGAGCAATACAACATCCGGGAAACGAAGAAAAATTTAGATGCACAATTGAAAATCTTTGTGGGGCAAAAAATAGGAAAAAAGAATTTAAAGCACATTATTACTTAGGACTGTTTTAAATTAAGACTGTTCGTGATGATGATGATGATGACCGCTTTAAATGCATTATCGGATATTTTGAAAATTACTTTTAATGGTGCATTTACTTTGGAACGAACGATTGAATAAAATATTCTTTCAAATATTTTTTAAGAATGAAAATACAGAAATTAATTTTGAGATCTCATCAATACAAATTTAAACGAAAGTAAGAAGAAAGAAAGTAACGAAAGTTATTAAAGTTATAAGAAGTTAACTAATTACGTGCATCTTGTAAAAAAACAATGCTTAGAAGTCCGATTTTTTTTGAACGCCAATTAAATAAATTTCAAGACTTTAAAAAATTTTAATATTCGTATTACATTTTGAGCATTTAAATTTGTTGTGTTAATTTTCAACATCGTATTTTCAATATCGATTCGATAATTTTCAATATCGTTGTCCCTGATCGCTGAAAACAATAGCTTAGCCTCTAGTTTTATGTGTACGCTGTATATATAATGCTGATTATATAGATATGCTCATTTTCAAATGCTAATTAATACATTTTTGTATAATTATATTTATCCTTTTTTAATAAGTATCGAACACAAAATTGTATTTGTAACGAACGTTCTTCATGAAGAAGTTTAACAAATGTGTATTTAACATTTTTTCTACGTAGAATTAAAGAATACTGAATATTTATTTCAGGTAAAGCTTTATCTTCTTCCTGAACAAGACTAACATCAACAATAAGAGTACGGATTCCTTAATATACACTGCTGGCCATCGTAAATGCAACACCCTGAAGGAAGCATGCAAATAATATGAAATTTACAACATGCATTAGCTGAGGTGAGATATGCAAATGATTAGAATTTCAGCGCAGACGCACATCAAGCGCGCCTGTGGCGCCACCTCAAAGCGCTATTTAAGGCTTGGAGATTTCGACGGTTTCAAGTACAGCAATTGTGTTTTTCTTGCTTTTTTTTCAAAAAAACGATAAATTATGCCTCGTAGGAAACAACGATCATCTTTTGATCAAGTATCCGAGTTTGACAGAGGAAGGATAGTGGCATACCGAGATTGTGGGTTATCTTTCAGGGAAATCGGTCGTCGTATTGGACGAAACCAAACAACTGTGATGCGGATATGTGATCGTTGGGTGCAGGAGGGTACGACGGACAGACGTGATCGACCGCATCGACCTCAGTGCACCACGTCACGTGATGACAGGCAGATTGTACGCATGGCAGTGACGGACCGCTCAGTCACATCACGAACCATATCACAGCAGATTCAGTCTGTAACGCATCATCCAGTGTCTGCGCGTACCATTCGACGTCGTTTACAGCAGAATGGTCTGTCCGCAAGACGTCCGTTGCTTTGTCTACCTCTGACGCGGAACCACAGACGTCTCCGCCGCCAATGGTGCGATGAAAGAAGGATGTGGACGACAGAATGGAATGAAATTCTCTTTACTGACGAGTCACGCTTCTGTATGCAACACCACGACGGTCGGATTCGAGTCTGGAGACACCGTGGAGAGAGGATGCTGAACAGCTGCATTATGCACCGTCACACTGGTCCTGCACCGGGTATTATGGTATGGGGCGGTATCGGATATCTCTCTCGCACTCCTCTAGTACGCATTGCCGGTACTTTAACCAGCCAGCGCTACATCTCCGAGGTGTTGGAGCCAGTTGTCCTTTCTTACCTTCAGGGCTTGCCAACAGCCATATTTCAGCAGGATAATGCACGGCCACACGTGGCACGCATTGTCCAAGGGTTCTTCGTCAATCACCAGATTGAATTGCTTCCCTGGCCGGCGCGCTCTACGGATCTTTCGCCGATAGAAAACATGTGGTCCATGGTTGCTCAACGACTGACCCAGAGTTCATCCCCAGCTGTCACACCAGATCAACTTTGGCAACGTGTGGAAGCTGCTTGGTCTGCTGTACCCCAAGAACACATTCAAAGTCTCTTTGAATCAATGCCGAGGCGTGTGGCAGCTGTGATCTCCAACAACGGCGGCTACTCTGGGTACTGATTTTGGCAGGAACCACGCTTCATAGAATGCTGTAAATTTAATCATTTGTTACTTGGTCAACATGTTATCTACACAATAAATTTTGTTGTGATATCTCTTGTTTTTCTTGGTGTTGCAATTTGGGTGGCCAGCAGTGTATATTGCATTTTATTTATTGGACTAAAGGAGTGGTGGGTGGCGTTGATATTGCGAAATTTTTCAATACGTTATATTTCAGTTTTATTTATTGATTCCACATGTTCCAAATATATTCTGATTGCCAAAACTGTTGACAAACTCAAAATGTGTAAAATATACTGAATAGAGCTTTTTGAATCCGTTGTAACTCAAACTACCGGCGAAAAACATCAGCTATTTCAACGAATATAATGTTCGACTTTCGGCTTCGGCGACACATGATTTCAGACAACAATGATTGAAAAGCGAGGGCTACCTTCCAGATGACGCTTGGGGCTCAAAACGCTTGGAACTCCTTCCCCTGCTTCTGATCTTCCTGTGTCTTGATTCTTCTGCGTTCTCTGGAGAGGCTCCCAATACAACGTCGCTTACTTGCTGACTTCATAAAGACACATACATAGCTTATTCAATAGAAGGAACTGTTGAGACACCCAAAATGTGTAAAATATACTGAATAGAGCTTTTTGAATCCGTTGTAACTCAAACTACTGATGAAAAATATCAGCTTTTTCAACGAATATACTACTACTGATGAAAAATATCAACTATTTCAACGAACATAGTGTTCGACTTTCGGCTTCGGCGACAGATGATTTCAGACAACAATGATTGAAAAGCGAGCGCCACCTTCCAGATGACGTTTGGGGCTCAAAACGCTTGGAACTCCTTCCCCTGCTTCTGATCTTCCTGTGTCTTGATTCTTCTGCGTTCTCTGGAGAGGCTCCCAATACAACGTCGCTTACTTGCTGACTTCATAAAGACACATACATAGCTTATTCAATAGAAGGAACTGTTGAGAAACCCAAAATGTGTAAAATATACTGAATAGAGCTTTTTGAATCCGTTGTAACTCAAACTACTGATGAAAAATATCAGCTTTTTCAACGAATATACTACTACTGATGAAAAATATCAAGTATTTCACCGAACATAGTGTTTGACTTTCGGCTTCGGCGACAGATGATTTCAGACAACAATGATTGAAAAGCGAGCGCTACCTTCCAGATGACGATTGGGGCTCAAAACGCTTGGAACTCCTTCCCCTGCTTCTGATCTTCCCGTGTCTTGATTCTTCTGCGTTCTCTGGATCAGCTCCCAATACGACGTCGATTGTCTGGTAACTTCATCAACACACTTACATGGCTAACTCAAAATAAAAGTAAGTTTTTATGAGTTTTAGTACTTATCATTCTTTTACAACCATTGACTTTTATATTGTGAATTATTTATTATTACAATTAATATTATTATTCAATTTACACAAATAGAATTAACCAGTCTAAATTACATTGTTGCTAGAAAAACGCAATGCTTCGGACGATTCCCTAGCAACGAACGGGAGA